>PVJO010015312.1:0-45393 GCA_004026905.1 Hystrix cristata | reverse complement strand
GATGTGTGCTCATGAGTGTCTGATTTATTTCACTTAAGAGTATGTTCTCAAGAAACATCCATTTATATATGAATGACTCTAGTTTTTCCTTTTTTATGGCAGTGTAGTACTCCATTGTGTAGAAAAACCACATTTTCTTTAGCCATTCGTTGGTTGTTGGACATTTAGGTTGTTTCCAAGACTTAGTTATTACAAATTGTGTTGCTATGAACATGGTGGTGCATACGTCCTTGTGGTATGATGATTTTAATTCTTCTGGGAAGATCCCCAGTAGGGGAATACCTGGGTCAAATGGAACCTCCAGCTGTAGTTTTTTGAGGAATCTCCATATTGATTTCCACAGTGGCTGTACCAGTCTACATTCCCACCAACAGTGGAGGAGTGTTCCTTTTTCCCCACAGCCCCGCCAGCATTTGTTATTGGTTGATTTTTCCATATACGCGGTTCTTTCTGGAGTGAGGTGGAATCTTAACGTTGTTTTGATTTGCATCTCTCGAATGACTAGTGATGTTGAGCATTTCTTCATATATTTATTTGCCATTTTTATTTCTTCGTCTGAGAAATGTTTATTCATTTCAGTTGCCCATTTTTGGATTGGGTCTTTAAGTTTGGGAGATTTAATTTTTTGAGTTCTAAAACGTACCTTTGTCTTTACACCTTGGCTGGACATTGCGGTACTTGATCACCTCTTCTTTCTCAAGGTTTTGTGCATGTTCACTGGTTTGTAGCACTGAATATTTCTTTGGAAAAACCTGAGGCCATCTTGCTTTTCTTTATTATATTTTTAAAGAAATAGTTTACCTTGATTTCTAGATTTTTTTTTTTTTGGTATTCACTATCCAACAAATATATCAAGGTATTTGGTGATATTAATTTCTTTTCACATTTGTCCTGCAGTATTAGTGAATTAAATCTTTAGACACAAACATTTTTATATTTGGAAACTATTTTAAAATTTCTGTTTGATTTTTAGTCATGTAACTTTAATTCTCTTCCTTAGGAATATCAGTACGCTATTTGGAGGATATCCTGTGTCTGTTTTGCAAACTATAATTCTCACTCTAGATCCTTCATTCAAGAAAGCCTTACACATTAATCTTAGATTTACGGAAAGGACAGAGACCATTTGGATAAATCGAGTAGAGTTTAATTCTTTAAAGGGGAAATGAATTGAATAATGATACAGATACATCATGATGATACAGACACCAAAAATATCAAAAGTATCATCATAATGATACAGACATCAAAAATATGAACAGGCAGAGATGTGCATCAGTGATTGTCCCACACTTGAATAAAAATAAAATTTATTTGCAGTTCATGCAGTATCCCATAGTTTTGAATGAATGAACAACATACAGAACTTCAAATTGATTCATCTGTCTTCTTCCAGTCCAGCCCTAAATATACAATATGTACTAAAACTAGTCTGGCTATATGCTAGGGACTATTGTATCTAAGAGAAGCATACTTTATCAGTCTGAAGATTATGTGATAAAAGTATGGCACAGCATGTTTAGGTGTAAATTCCATCCCAACTGATTAGCCTCCATTCCTCAGGCTAAAAAGGCTTGGCACAAAGCATTCTAAGCATGTAGCTCCATGACTAGAAAAATTGCAGTGGTCCACACATCTGGAGGCTATGTGATCCCACAGTTAAATGGCAAGTTATATAAATTCTTTGTTTATATCTATTACAATCTGGTTTTTTAAAATCTTCCATATATCTTATCATGTTTATTTTCCTTTGTCTTGAATTTACATGCGACTTGAACTTTTTTTCCAGAACTATGTGTACATATGTATTCTCCTCTGTTGTTTCACTATATTTTCCCCTATGTTTTGTATCTCTTCCAGGAGTTCTTGTTTTATGAAAAATATTATGTTATCTCTCATTGAGCTTTAAGGATTCAGAAGAATATATTTTATAGATGAGAATAACAGGAAAGCAATACTTGAAAGGATGATTTCAGATAACTTTCCAAAATTGAAGAAAGAGAACAGATTTCAGATTAAGTGCACTCCAGTAATCAAGAATAAAAATAATACTAAATTTAATCTTCAACTCTCTGAAGTGGTCCTATAGAAGATAAGGACAGAATCTTAAAACATAATCAGAAGAAAAAATACTGACTCTTTGTAAGGAACCAACAGTTAAGGAAGCAGACAATTTGTGATAGTAACTTCAAAATATTCAGATAAATTAGTCAACTTAGAATTTTCTGCCCAGCTAGAATGTTATTAAGAGTAAAAGCAAAATTAAAAGATTATTAGATATAGTCACACATCTCCTTTTTATTTTTATTAGTACATGTTTGCAGTATATAATAATGATCACATTCATCATGGGGAATTTGTACATATACATGACACACTGTAATTCTTTTCTTTTAGTCCACTTCTCTTTTCTTCCCTCCATAATCTTACGTGAAATAAATCAAACAAGTTTAAATATCATGTTGTTTCTCTTGTGTGAGAAACCCATTGTATAAATAGCGAACAAAATAGAGGATAGATTCTTTTTCAAATGGGAAGGGGAAAAAGAGATGAGAAAAGAGGAGGGAAAAAGGAAAATGGATTTAAAGAAAAAAAACAGAATTGAAGTCATGTGCCTCTTAATGAGAAACATGTGTTCCAAGAAATGTGCCTCAAAAAATGCACCATTAGATACCTTTCATCATTGTGCAAACATCGTAGAATGTGTTACACAAAGTGAGATTTCACTAGACAATAAAATCTGATGAGATCACTGTCATACGTATGATTTATCGTTGACCAAATTGTTGTTATGCATCACCTATTTAGATGTGTAATACCATGCACTTTATCTAAAGCAGTAGACAGACAAAAACCCCTGTTAAAATGTGTTTTAATAAAGTAAAAAAGAGTGAAAAAGTAGAGAAGTTGTATACTACAAGAAATAACAGAATGATGAACATCGAAACTAGTAAACTCTGCTAGTTAAACTTAGTTAACTGTTACCATTTTAAAAGAAACTAATTCATTTTGCAAAGATAAAAGAAACCAAGAATTTTAATAAGTTAAAAAATATTTATAGGCAATAAAATTTGAGGGAAAAATTAGTTTAAAGCATAATAAAATGTCTTGTCATGGTCAAAGAGAGATTACCAGTGTTAGATGATGGAGATTTTAAAAACTCTACAGTTTAATAAAAATAAAGCTAAACACCAAAAGCCTAAATGTACAAAAAAATACAATAAGCATACAAAAATAAACTAAACACTAAAAAACCTAAACAATTTAGAGTGTCAAAATTGTCAATGAACAAAATAATACATTTATTCATCCATGAGAAAACATATAATGAAAAGAAAAAGGAAAATAATATAAATATATGCAGAAATTACAAAATAATATGTAGGTAATAATTTAACATATATCAGAAATTATTACATATAGTAATAGATTAAATTCATCTTTGAAGTCCAAAATCCAGGTACATGCTATGTGTAAATTACATACAGTGATAAAATATCAAGAATGCTTAAATATAAAATATTGTAAAATAATGAAATAAGCAAATACAAAAATAAAAAACAGAAAATATCAAAATTCATATAATGGAACTTAAGCATTTTTCTACAACTAACAAAGAATAAAAGAGATCATTATATGATGATATAAAGCAAGATATATCAAAAGACATTATAACCAGTAGCTTATGTGCATTTAATGGTATAGTTCAAAAATATATAAAGCAGACACAGATAAAATGATAGTCATTCTCAAATTTGAAATAATAGCAGGAAATTTTAATATAGCTCTATCGGAAATCAATTGACCAAACCAACAAAACTTTAGTAAAGGCATAGATAGGTAATTTATAGATTTTTTTTTTTTTTTTTTGTGGTGCCGGGGATCGAACTCAGGCCCTTGGGCTTGCAAGGCAAGCACTCTAATCACTGAGCTAAATCCCCAGCCCCAATTTATAGATATTTTTGACAGCAAAATATTAGAATTGTGTTCTGATCATTGTAATAGAAATGTTTCTAATAATTAGAAAGTATATATTCTTTGTCAGTTCTTTCAGAAGATTTATTAAAATTTACTGAGTTCTAATTTACAAAGAAAGTTTCAGAGTTTAAATTATTGATATTAAACATCATATTCTCTAGTAATGCAACTAAATAAGGAACTAATAATGAAAGAGATAAATGTTCTGTATTTTGAGAGAACTTACAGCAAATTCGTAAATACCTAATGGCTCAATCAGAAAATTATAACAGAAATGACAAATTATCTACAACTGGGAAATTCTGTGATCTTTGTGTGCATTCTATCCTATAGCATGCAGGTAAAAAATATTTTTAGATAAAAGTTTAGCCTCAAATACTTTAAGAATCTAAGAACAAATGAAAACTAAGTCATATCCACACTTAACTTATGAAAGAGGAGTTATAATAAGCTAAACATAACAAAACTAATAAGATAAAATAAGAAGAAATTAGCATTTAATGAAACATTTTTTAAAAAAGAAGGCAACAAGAAATATAGCAGTTAGAATTCCAGGACTTAAAAACTTTATAAAAATATGTGATCCAAATAGTCATATTCTCACATAAAATTTAAAGAATTTTGAGAACAACCAGTCACCTGTAGTACTTTAATAGATAGTATTCTCAGTAGCAAATCCACCCTCAAATGACTATTTTCAGGAATGACTCTAGTGAAATCAGAGCGTATTTATTCCACACTGAAATTTTGCATTTCATCAGAACTAGAAGTGCCACGTTTCATTAAATACATGGGTGTGGAGATAGAACAATTAGGTTATATTCCCAGCTCCAACATGGTAATAGGTCTATAACCCAAGAAATTCTACCTTCTCTAAGCATCATGGTAACCATGCAAACACATACACCACATAGAATAGTTTTTAATACAGGTAGACTATAAGAATAAGCAACCAATAAATGCCACAGTTTTTCCTTAGTGTTGGTGCTGTTATGATTAGAACAGAGAATGGACATATATGATTGGATCATTGGAGTTAAAATCATGTTAATTTTCTCCACGACAACTTAGAAAAATTCTCCCTGACTTTACCAATGTTTGCCAGATAGTAATTGACAATCCCAGTAAGAATGGTTGCAATTCATTCCCAAGGATGCACTTGAAATAAAGATCTACTCTGTAGCTCAGGGGAGAGGGAGAGAGGAAGAGGGAAGGAGTGGGGGAGGGAGGGAGACTGTGTTCTGCACATGTGTTTGGTGCATGTACCTTCTGCTGGAACTATTGTATTTTTAGTTAAAGCAGATATAGCCTGTCCATAGAGTCAGGTGGATGAACACTGAAGAACTTTATCCCATGCTTGACAGCTAGAGGGGCCGTAAGTAAAAGATTTTGAACTGAACTGACATGATAAGAAATATTTAAGGTGTTAATTTGGGTATCAAAGTGGAATGTATAAGTGAACTATCAAAGAAAGCAAAACAACAACAACAACAACAACAACAACAACCTGACATAATTTTCAGAAGTTCGTAACTCAGATATAACAATAAAAGATAGTTAAAGTTATTTCTTTTTGAAAAGGTAGCTAAAGAAGCGAGCCAGGCTGTAGTTAATGCTTTGCAAAGACCTCATCTAGTGTTTCCCACCTCGTTTCTCCTTTCTACCTTTTTTAATGTACACACAGCGGATTCTTCTTTTTGTAGAAGCAGAGGAAAAAAAAATCTGCTTTACAATTGGTCTGAATGTTCAACCTTTGTAAGATTTGTTGTTTTTAATTAGTTGAGGATATTGAGAGGGTCATAATATGACAAAAATGGCTGGTATCTGTCTGTCAAAGGTCAAGATTTGGCTCCAAGATTTTTCCTAGTATTGTTGTTTTAAAAATATCATATATGTTTTATGTATGGGACTGGATTCTTATTTAATGGTTTAAAAATTTTTAAGAATAATGGTAGAATTAGGAGCAAATCTTGCTGGGTTTGCAGGTGTTGGCAAGCGCCAGGCATGGAAACAGCCCTCCGTGTTAATGATGAGTTCCTTATCTACCACCTGTCAGGTATCCCTGTCTGAGGTAGGAGACAGGACTGGGGACCATTACAAAGGTTTCTGTAACAAGTGTCAGCTAGCACAGAACTGGAGAGAGAGAAGGCGAATTTTCTGTGATCTTAATTTTCAAGCCTCGATGCTACCATAAATATAATCACAGAACACTACTTCTGAAAGAAATGCTTAAATATTTATCCCTTTTGAGCTGTAAAGATGATTAAGTGGCCTTGCTATCAGGCATTTTCTCAAACTTGAATTGACCTTGGAAGAGCCCAGGAAGCATGCCTACAACACAGCTTCTCAGTCTGGGACACAGGCCTTGATATTTACACACAGGTATTCCCAGAAACCTGCATTTTAATACATAGCTTATTCTAGGGAAAAAGTTTGTGTTTATTATGGCTGCCATAAATATCAAAGCCTAGGCGACATAAATAATAGAAATGTATTTGTTCACAGTTCTGGAAGCCTAAAATCAAGGTGAACTCAGGTGGGGGTTCTTCTCGGGCCTCCTCACGGGCTTGCTGGTTGGCTGCCTTCTGTCTATGTTCTCAGAGGGTCTGAAGTGCATCTTTGGTGTCTTTCTTAGTGTCCACATCTCCTCTCATAAGAAGGTCCGTCAGACTGGCTGTACCCTGTGGATTTCAGTGCAACTTAGTCATCTCTTTAAGGGTCCTATCTCCAAATACAGTTACACTCTAAAATAGTGGGGGTTAAGATTTGAACATATGAATGTCAGGGGAACAGAATTCAGTTCACAACAGGCAGTGTATTCATGCAGTCACGCATTCATCTTTAGATAATATTCTGCTTTGATGTGTGAGACAACTCAAGCAATATATTGAGAATTCATCCCCCTACTGCTTTCTGTAAAATAACTGGCCACTAATTAAGTACCTCTGTTAAAGTTGCAGAACAAATATGACTTGGCTTGTCCCACTGATGCTTAAAGTGTAAATTTCCAGGCTTAGATTTGAGGTGTGACACAACTCCCCAGCTTTCCCCTACCAGGACCCCTTGAAAACTATCATGGAAGATCAGTCAGTGTGGTGAAAATCCTGCCATGGACCTTTCACTCCCAACAAAAGGAGAAAGCTTCACTTTGGATGTTATTTGTTTTTCACTTTTATTAGTAAGTGTTTGTGGGACATAATGATTACATTCACTGTAGAGGATTGGTACATGTACATCACATATTTCATAACATTCTTTACAGTACTGGAGAAAACAATCCTAAAATTCATATGGAACCAGAAGAGACCTAGAATAGTAAAATCAATTCTGAACAAGGGTAAGGCAGGGGGCATCACAATCCGAGACTTCAAGTTATATTACAAAGCTGCCATGATAAAAACACCACGGTATTGGGAAAGAAACAGACTTGTGGGTCAGTGGAACAGAATAGAAGATACAGAAACAATTGTGGGCATGTTCAGCTATGTTATTTTGACAAAGAAGCCAAATCCCTTTGCTGGAGCAAAGATGGCCTCTTTGATAAATGGTGCTGGGAAAACTAGCTATCCACATGCCAAACTTTGAACCTAGACCAGTATCATTCACCTTGCACTAAACTAAAATCAAAATGGATCAAAGATCTAAACACCAGAATAGAAAAACTTAATGTGCTAGAAGACAAAATAGGTAAAACTCTTGAAAATATAGGTGTCGGGAAAGACCTTCTGAACAAAACCCCAGCTGCACAAGAAATAATACCAAGAATCAACAAATGGGATCTTACCAAATTAAAAAGCTTCTGTACAGCAAAGGAAACCACCAACAGAGTGAAGAGACAACCTACAGAATGAAAAATATTTTGCCAGCTATTCCTCAGACAGAAGACTAACATCTAAAATATACAAAGAATTAAAAAGAAAAATTAGACCTTCTAAATTTAAAGACCCAATTAAAAATGGGCATCTGAAATGAATAGACACTTCTCATACAAGGAAATACAAATAACCAATAAAATACACTAAAATGTTCAACATTGCTGGCCATCCAAGAAACACAAATTAAAACAACACTGAGATTCCATCTCACTCTGGAAAGAATGGCTACCATCAAGAAATCATGCCATAGTGATGTATGCATACCTATGTTTATAGCAGCACACTTCATAATAGCTAAATCTTAGAAACAACCTTTATGTACATCAACAGATGAATGGATAAAGAACATGTAATATTTGTACATGGTGGAGTACTACTCTGCCATAAAGATGGATAAACTTGAGTCATTTGTTGGAAAATGGATGCAACTTGAGACCATAATTTTAGGTGAAGTAACTCAGACACAGAAGCTTAAATATCATGTGATTTCTCTTATATGAAACTCTCTTTCTCTCTTTCCCCTCTATTTCTCTCTATTTCAATATATGTATATCCTATATATATATTCAAAATATATATATATATTCTCTCTCTCTCATATATATATGGCATATAATAGAAAATAAGAGGCAGATAATAGGAAAAAAGTATTATAATCTAATGTGGTCAATTTATCTAAAGTGTGCCTTGACTTAGTACAAATGTCTTACATATTTTATGTGTACTTTGGCCTATTAGTCTGGTTTTCAACCTGTATATATGATAATTTACTTTATAAGGTTTTATAAGATAAATGAATCTGATGCTGGAAACATAAAAAGGAGTAGAAGAAGGAGGGAAAAGAAGTGGAATGAAATGTGTTATGTACATGTACCAATCCCCTCCAGTGAATGTAATCATTATGTACTACAAACTAACATACGTGAAAAAAAGGATATTAACATGTGGAAAGGATGTTAATACTCACCTTTCCTGCCCAAATACTATGGCTAGGGAGATACAGCAGGGAAGTGGAGTTGACATGCTTTGGGGAAACGGAAGCATTTCTAGAGAGTTTTCTGTATGGCACCTTTGGAAAGTTCTATGTCATGAACATTCTTGCAGTTGCAGCTCATTTAGGACTCTGGAAACCACTTTATGGATCCAGAAACGTTCATACGATGATCTATGGGAGGCCTATTATATTACAGAGTGTAAGGGGACTTTGAAACCATGTAATGGAAAATGATTTCCTCGTATGCTCCACACAGAGTTGAGGTTGAATAGAAGAAAATAACGATAGGTAGAAAAGAAACAAGGGAAATTGTAATATTAAAATTGTAATATTAAAATAGTTCTGCTTAAGAAAAACTACAACTTCAGGGCACACAAGTTATTCATGCATTTTTTTCCCCTTCCAGGAAAAATTGCTAAGGGCCTTAAAGGCAATAAGCCTATAAACTGGGCTCCAGGACTGTGCCTTTCACCTCCTACCAAACTGCACATCCTCCTACCAACTCCCAGTCCCAGGAAGCGTATAATTCACAGCACAGCATGTCAGTTTCAAATACCTGTAAATGCCTTGTATTTTCACACAGCCCACCAACTGATAAACCAGACAGATACTAGAATGCATATAGGCTCATCTCTCCCTCTTCCCCCACATTCTATTCTGCCTGATAAACCTCTTTGTGCCTCTTACCTGCATTTCCTGAGAATTCCTTTTCTATGAGGGAAGTCAGCAAGCCAGTAAACCTGCAACCTGCCCTGTGGATGGAGTGAGTCAAGGCTCCCCAGCACCACTTTATTGGGCCTCCTTGGTTGTATCTTGTACTCTGTTAGAGGAGCCCTCCAGAATGAGTCCTGTCTGCAGCAGAGAATCAGCAGACAGATGTACACACCTGAGGGAAACTCTGAAATAGACATCGTGGGGGTACTTCTCCGTGCAAATATTTCTTGACAAGCAAAAGGGTGGTAGAGACTTGTAATTTCTGAAACATCTATAGTTCACCATAAATTGTGATTTATGTGGTAATAGCCATTGCATAGATAAGTTCACTACTGAAACTAATTTGTTCAACAAAAAGGTATAGGCACCAATGAGATATATATTAATGCACTATTCATTGAAGCATTTCCTCTGATATTGTATCAAGCTTCTACACTTCGCCTGACTGTCAAATGCTTCTGTGAGCACCATATTAGCAAAATGAAGAATGAAGTCACATCTAAATAATTCAGGGGAACGGTACCTCCTCCTTTCTCTTGAAATGACCAGAGAGCTTAAGCAGAGTTCTTATTTCTCCCCCCGCAACACACACTATGAGCATTGGCACATATTTTTCCAAATTCTAAATCAAGGGTGTGTTTTGTATAAAAACTCAAGTTTTTAAAGAGCATTCATGAACAGGAATTATTGTTACAATTTTTGTCAGTACTCTCAGAGATGTGTTTTTCTTTCTTATTTTTTAAAATACAAATTGGCTATAAAACTACCATCATTTCATACTTCATTTTGCATGTGTAGAGCAAGTTCACACCTCAGTCAGCACCTTCATCCTGGGGCACAGTAGTGCCTGACTTACAAACATTCCAGTTGTGAATTTTCACAGATATGAATGGACCTCACATTACGAACATTCGTAGGTGCAAACAAATTGTGGGCGTAGCTCACATGTCTGCTGGCCATTGTCACAATGTGCTGCCGTGTGCTCACTATACAATATGATACTGTACAGTGCTTTTTTGTGTGGGTGGTTTTTTTTAATGCCTTACACTGTATATTTGTGTATAAGACTCACTTTGTTGGACTTACAAATTAATCCGACTTTTGCATGTTCTTCTGGATGGAACTCCATCCTACATGGGGGACTTCTTACTGTGTTACTTAAGTGCCAGAAATTTGTCTTGTGAATCTTGCTTTGTAATTGGTAGTTGAGAATGACAATATTTGAAATCAGACATGAATGTTTCATTCCACACTGAATTATCTGATTTGGTATTGACTGAAATGGACTTAACAGGATCTATGGATTTCCAATCATTCCTAACTGTCCCTGTATATTTTCCCTTTATCTATAGTGGCCTCTTTCATTTCATTTTTTCCTCTATTACTGTCTTCTCATTTTAATATTCTGATTGTGTACTTTTTATTTTTACAAGGAAACTTTTTTTTCTCATTCTTCTGGTTTCCAAAGAAATAGGCTCAGTGCCTGGAATATTGTACATGCTCAGTCATGTTGGTTTCCCTTAGTAAGTCCTCTAGCTAAAGAAATAATGTAAAAATATTTTATTCAGGCTCTAAACTATAATAGGAATTTTGAGTCATATATACAGTGCTAAATTTGAATGACAAGCTAGCAATTACTTAGAGTAGGAGTGGAAAGTAGATTTCTTCCCAAGGGACTTTTACAACTGACAAGTTGGGGCTCTGTTTGGGATTAACTTTTCATTTTCTTCTTACTCTACCTTCTTCAGTTAGGAGGATTCAACAACCTCATTGTTTTGAACGTCAGATACCAATCTACTCCATTTTAATTGTTCTTTGATACCTGAAAACTGATGTATCAAAATGTAACCATGGTGGCTGCCTCTCTACAAGACAAATTCCCCTTCTGTATGTATGTGCCTTTCATATCCTTCCAAGGAGAATGTATCAAAATTCAGCCCAATGCTTCATGTAGAAATCTGAGAGTCTCATTTAACACCTCCCTGTCCTTTCTATCCGTCCCATCCCAGTCTTATTTTTACTTCCAACATGCATCCTGAGCTGATCCATTCACTTTCATTCTCTATGTCATGAAGTTGGATGAAGCCACCATCTTCAACTCTCTGAACTAGTACTATAGCTTGGCAATTCTTCGCTTCTCTTCTGTTGGCCTCAGTTTGATCAATTTTTACACTACATTAAGAATAACCCAGCAGAAAGAAATCATTTCACTTCATGACTTGAGGCAGTTCAGTAGACCACTTAGGCTATTAGAGTAGCCCACTTTAACATGTAGGGCCCAGCATACTTGCTCAGACTGAGCCCTCACAAATACTCCAGACTCCTCCATTGGTATTTCTATCCTTGCTCACTAAATTTTATGCACACATCAGGCTGCCAGCTGAATCTAGCTCTCTTCCATCTCTTGGTTTTCTTATATGATGTCCCTTCACCCTAAATTGTATTAATTTCTGAGGTCTCAGCTTTGTTTCTTCTTCAGAAAAACATTTTCTGACATAGCAAACTAGTCTCTATTATTCTTCTTCATGGTTTTCTATTATTTGCCTTTATAGAACTTCTTGCTACTTAAAATGAATATGTGAATGTGTTCATTCTGTGTGTCTTGTGTTAAACTAATCATGAGTGTAGAGACTACATACTGTTTACATTAAAAGATGAAAGCCATGAACTTCTAGTTTCTACTTCAACATGTGAAGAGCTTAGAAGCCATCATTCCCATCCTTACAAGAAAAAAGTTGAACAAACTGAAAAATAAGACTTTCTTGGATCCACTGGACAACTGAATTTCCAGGGAGAATTCCCACCTTAAAATCAGGAGTAACAGGTAAATCTTGAACAGCCACATCAAACATTTTAGAGCTTTCAATAACGATCATTCCACTGTGGCATGAATGCTGTAGGTTTGCCACCACCAATCTAGAAAGTCAGTTGAAATCTGCTTCCAAAGGTATTGGAGTCATGACTGTTAGGAACAATTGAATGGGAATTTTGTTGAAGTTTTGGAGGATGAAATGGACTAGATTTAGGGTGAGAAATGCCTTGGAGCTGCAGTCCTAGAGGAGCCCAAGCAAGTTCATGAGTTTTTACGTTTATCCTCTTCTGAAGTTGAAGATATGAGAAATGTCTCCTCAGATCTATAGTACCAACAGGGGAATTACAATCACTGTGGAATGCTACCTAGTAGTTCTCCATAAGAAAGGTCACATTCTCACAGAAAAAGACTACCTTAGACTTTGCACTCTGTTTCATTCTTGTCTTTATTTCTTGACTAAGGGAGAAAAAATATAGGTATTAAGTGCCAGGGCTTGGGGAAATACAGTGAGAATGATACAATCAGGGGAAAGAAGCTATACTACTGAAGAAAATTCTGTGAAGGTCATAATTCCAGGACACATGTCAGTTAAGAGACTGAAACTTAGAATTGTGTAGAATTTCCCCTCTTTGCATACGTGACTATTATACTTACAAGGATCCAGTGTAATAACTGTGACTTACAGCAAAGAGACTGTGAGTCACAGAATTTCTTTGAAGAGAAGTATTTAGGGAAGAACAAAGTCAAGAAGGAAGACGAAAACAAAAACACTAGAGGAACTAAAAAGAAACCTCTGGCACCCATACCTTTAGCAAATATTACACAAAGAAGAAACAAAATAATCATGATTACCATGTTAGGGGATCTAATGGAAAAACTATAGAACATGCAAGAACAGATGTGTAAAAACAATGAGAAGGGTGAGAGAGGAGTCCAAGGAATACAGAAAAGACACACTGTGGTGGGCTTATTATTGTGGTCGACCTGAGCAGGAATGCTGAACTGAGTTGGCATGGCTCTGAGTGTAGAGGAACCACCTAAAAATTACTGCCAACACAACATAAAGGAGAACGGGCCCAGTAGATAGGCGCCTACTGTTTCCCAGGAGAAGCTCTGTTGTGGCTGGTTTCCCTGAATGAACTCGACTGTTCTTATCACAGGAGGAGCTCGGGGCCTTGCAGTCCTTGGGGATGGCTGCTGTTTGCTTCAGGGGAGCTCTGCTCTTCATCTCCACTGTGAGTGTCATATACTGGCTCCCGTATAGATTTCTTCAGCCTTTTAGTGCAGACACCGATTATGCACCAGACATTGCTGTGGTCTCCCAGCCCTTTTTTGGATCCTCTGGGTCTCTAGTGCATAGACAGACATTCTGTGGTCATCCTGCATTTGGCTTGTGTGTGAATGTTGTAACTTGTATTTGTCCCATATTAAATTTGCTTTTTTGAAAACCACTGACTCTAGAAAAATAACTAATGTACATACTATAGTCAAAAATAATGTAATAGAATTGAAATATGCCTTTAATGGATTACATAGTAGGCTAGACAATAGTTGAACAAAGAATCAGCCTTCTTAAAAGAATGGATAAAAAAGAACCTTCAAGAATTGTGGAGGGCAACCCATTCGGGTCCCCTCCTGTCTCTCAGGAGCTCTCATTCTCTCTCTCAATAAATTTCCTACTCTTAACCTCCTTTGTTCCTTAGAATTCATTCTTTAACTTCAGGGAACACGAACTCAGAGTAACTGACATCTAGCAGGTTGGGAGTTATATTTCCCCCCTATATCATTTGGAGGCCCCAGCGAGATAATTAGGAGCTACTTATGGAAAGAGATACCTGTCAAGCCCACATGAGACCACCAGCCAAACAATAATTTATGTAATGTATATAGGATTCGAAACTTCAAGTGATCATACAGATGGAACCAACTACAAATATGCCAGCTTCCTTTCACTGAGACCCACTAGATGGACTTGTGAAGGGAGTTTATAACTACTAAACTACAACACGACTTGTATACAAGGCCCATCAGGTGAGCTCTCCAGAGGTCACTGACTGCGGTCTCCTTGACACTGACCCTTCTGAGCTCGAAGCGGCTAGATGGAAACTTCGCCCATTCTCCCCTAACTGCATTTAGGGGAACCTCTTCAGAAGGGGGAATATTATAGACAGGCAAGTAAGGTAGAATATTATAGGCAGTCAGACAGGGCCAGTCCCTCAATGGAGTCAATACACAAAAGGAGAATACACTGCAACTATGGCTAGAGGTGCATCCATCGAAGGTCAGGCCTTAAAATAAGGATGTAAAGACCAGAGCTACACCTCTGGCTGAGGGATAAACAGTGAACTGAAGATTGCACTCATCTGATCTGATAAAATCTAGGTCACCTAGGTGGGTGACCAAGACCTCCAGATCCACACCATCCTGGAATGTCTTTAATCTTTCCATGTTCATTTGCTATGTGACTTTCTTCCCCATTGGATCAATTTTACCTAAGCGACTACACTTGTAATATTATTGGTTAATCATCATTTTGACATACATTGTACTTAACTAAATGTAAATTGAATTATTTAAAGTAAGATTATAAATGATACATTGGGGGATTATAGCATGCCCATAAGTGAAATGAATGATAGCACAGTCATAAATTATGAGAGACAGAGATTATACATACTGTGTTATAAGGTACCTGTACTTTATTTGAAGTGGTACAGTATTACTTGAAGGGGGACTTAATTAATTAGAAATATGTATTAGAAACTTTGGGCTGTTGAAAGAATTTAGGAAATCATATAATTCATATGATAAGATGTAAATGTAACATTTAAAATTTAGGAGTTAAAATGCTCAGTTAAAACCAGAGAAAGCAGAAAATAAGAGGAAAACTAAGAAAGAAATGCAATGAAAAGAATAGTTACAAACAAAGTAGATATTGAACCAGTTATATCAATATCACTTTAAATACAAATGAACTAAATAAATGGATTAAAAGATTAAGATCGTCAGAGTGAGTAAAAAATAGATCCCTCTATGTTGCCTATAAAAACACCTACTTAAATATATAGACACTAAAATTTTAAAAGTAAATGGACAGAGAAAAATATGCCAATCTAGCACTTGAATAACTACATTTATTTCAGAAAAAGCAATTTTCAAAAGAAGGAAAATTACTATGAATAAAGAGAAGCACACAAAGACAAAAAGGCTATTTCTCTGAGGACTAACAATCATCCATATGTATGTGCCTAACAACAGAGCATTATAATACATGAAGAAAAAAACTGTTTGAACTGAAGGAATTAAACGGATAAATTGACCATTCCTGTTAGAAGCTTACAATGTCTTGGTTATATTTAATTAATCCAATGGGAAATAAATCAACAAGGATGTTGTTTAACTAAGCAGCACTAACAATTAGACCATGGTAACTTTTGTAGAATACTCCATCCAACAGCTGAAGAACATGCACACTTATAAAGCTTATGTGAATTATTCAGTCAGACAGACCACATTTAAGGCATGGAGTACATCTACTTAAACAACATTAAACTGACACGAATGATACAAAGTATTTTCTCAAACTACAATAGAATTAAACTAGAAATCAATGAGAGAAACATAGCCAGAAAAACCCCAAATATTAGTAAACAATGTACTGTTTTTTTCTTTTTCAAGAAATTTCCCTGGGTATTGAACCTGAGGATCAGAAATCACAAGCTATAAAAAAATACTCTCACCAAATTGCCCAGGAGGGTGAATTGAAATTGTCATCCTCTATCTACCTCTGCCTCTCAATTAGCTGGAATAACAGAGGTATACCACCATGGCAGCAACAACATATTTCTAAATAACACATGAGTCAAGTAAAAAATCTCACGAGAAATTAAATGTTCTGCACTAAATGTTAGTACAACATGTTAGATTAGTGGGTTGCAACAAAAGCTGTGCTTAGAAAAATCTTATAGCATTAAATTTTATAGTAGAAAGAATAAACACCTGGAATCAATAACCTGTATTTCTTCCTACAGTATTAGAATAAGAAGAATAATTGAGGCCTGAAACAAGTCTATAAGAAGAAATAATAAAAATTAGGGCAACAACCAGTGAAAACAACAACAACAACAACAACAAAATAATAGATTTAGTCAACAAAACTAAAGACTGGTTCTTTGCAAATATATATTTTAAAGACTGAATTTAGGGCCAATCTAATCAAGATAAAAAGAGTTTAGACACAATTTACCACGATCACAAATGAACGTGTCATTAAAATGGAGTCTATGAACATTAAAGGCCAATAAAGCAAAATACTGAACAACTCTATGTTTACTGACTTGATAACTAAATGAAATGGACCAATTCCTTAAGGAATAAACTTTTAGTGTCACACAATAAGTAGATAAACTAAATAACACTGTGTGTACTAAATAAATTAAATCAGTTTTAATAATATTCTTCCAAAAATGAATGCACTATAGGTCCAGAAAATTTCAATGGAATTTCTAAAAATACTTAAGAAAATTTATGTCAGTTTTGTTATAATACCTTTGAGAAAACAGAAGTAGAGGGAGTATTTCCTAACTTATTCGATTAGGTTAGTAATAGTCTAATATGAAAATCAGAGGAAGACAAGGAAAATCGTAGAACAATGTCTTTTACATATTCCAATGCAAACATTTATCAAAATATGGGTAAATAAAACTTAACTTTGTGTAACAAAAATTATATATCATGACAACTTGGATTTACACAACTTCTGAAGACTGAGTCAATATGTGAAATTAATAAGTTAATCTGTAATGCAAATAAGTTAAGGAAGAAAACCAATATAATCATAGCCACTCACTGATGAAGAAAAAATATTTGAAAAAATTATCACTCCTTTTTCTGGAGATGGCTTTGTAAGAAAAACACATAATTATAAAAGACTCATTGAGTTAATAGGTTTGCTTCTGAAGAAGGCCCATGCAGCACACTCTGAACTGAAAGATACCTTTTGTTTGCCAAACACTTTGTGTGAAAAAGAACCCCCCATATCTATTATATAAAACTTTGGATATTATTATCAAAAGTACAGTCATTGAGGTGAATGTGAGTGAATTGGGCCTTGTGATAGAAGGAAGCAAGTTTATTTGGGGGAAATATGCTCAGGTTTTCAACAATCCTGAAAGCAGAGATATAGCCCTATTGTTTTACAGCAGTTTCATAGAAATAACTCCTTACGAATATTAAAGATTACAAACCAATCAAGAAACCACTATTACTGTGATATTTCTGAATATTACCATAAACCTTACATTTCAAGTGCATTCTGTGTCCTTTGAAGGTAAGTTTGAGATTTAAGAGAATTGTGTTTTCATAAAGTTTTGCATATCTTTTGTTATGCCACGTAAATTCCCATTTTTCTTATGATTAAAAGAAGGTTATGATGAAATGATTAGTTGACTTACATTAACTTGTAGCAATTACATGAGAATTTGAATTTTGTCGTGTTTGGGTTTGTTCATTCCTGTGAATGATGGCACAGCTAGGTGAGATTTTCTGTTATGTACTCAAACTCATTCTTTGGTCCTCTTTAATCTTTGAGGGTTTCAATAAAATTTGTTCACTCATAAAAGAAACTTATATATCTGAAATCACCAAGAAAACTATTATAGAGAAAACTTTAAAATGGCTCAATTGAAACATCCATTACTCATTTATAATAAAAACTTCTAAAGTTGGAAAAGAACTTTTTCAAATTGTCCCAAGAACATCTATGAATAACTGTCTTCTAGCATCATACTTAAATAGTGAGCTACAGTACATTAACTCCCTAAAATCAAGAATAAAACAATGTGGCTTCTTTTGCCAATCCTGTTCAATACTGTACAGGAAGTCTTATTAGTGCAATAAGAAAAGAAAAGGAAAGAAAATGTATACAGTAAGAAAGACATGAATTTGTTTCTACTTGAAAATGATTTGTCTATGTGGAAAATTCTAAAAATAAAACTGACACAAGTCCTACCAAATTTGAAGAGGATCCTGGGAAGACGGCAGCATGGAAAGCACCACGAATCTGTGTCCACACACAGACAAAAATTGTGTTGGCAGAATTGACCTTGTGTAGCTCTTTGAACTCTGTTAAAGACATTGCAACTTCCAGGGGAGGGCTTGGATAATAAATCCTGCTTAATTTCGGTCAATTGTAGCTCCTAACACTTTGGTAGCTACCCATTTCGCTCCCTCAGCCCTCTGGCAGGCGGTCATTCACACCTTGTGGGAGAACACATACTTATTTCTTGCTCTGTTAGCTCAGAGGTCCTAAAACCAATGGCAGCTGAGTATCTATGATTATATCTAGCATCCAGTTCTATGTTTTTAAAACAAATCTTCAGTGAAATGAACTTAGGCTTGTGGAGGAATGGTTGATTTTTCGACTGGGCCATGATATATGCAAACTGAATCTGGAGACTTTTATGTTGAAAGAAAGGAAGTGCTCCAAATTAGAAAAAGAAAAGAAAACCCAGAAGCTAAAACCCAACCCAAATGAACAAAAAACCTAGACAGGTGACAGAGGAGTAGAGGAACTAATTGGAATTTTTCCGAAAAACCAAAGCTTTTCCAGTTTCAGCAACAAAATAAAGTAGTATTGGACTATAAGCCAAAGTGTAATACAAACACCCATAAGTAGACTCCATACTGATAGAAATAAAGGACTGAATAAAAAATGGAGGGCAAGGCCAAATTTTCTATGTAGAAAACTTTCAAATATTTATGTATGAAATGATTGCCCTGAAGGAAGTGGAGCATAACGTCTCACTCATTTAATGTGTGCTATACATAGTTTCTTCACTTCAAAGATTAGAATATTGGGAAGGTTAATAGAAGAGTATTTTTGCAGTAGAGAAACTTGACAAACTACCTCAGCCAGGTAATCAAGATTAATATCAACAGCAATAAATCACGTTGATAATATGTATCATTGATATGATGCCATAAAAATGCCAGTTTACCGCCATGGTGTCTCCTCAAACACTAAACTCCAATCTAGTCCCGAGGAAAACATCAGACAAATCCTAAGTCAGGTTTATTCTGCAAAGTACCTGCCCAGAACTCTTCAAAACTCTCTAGGTCATTGTAAAGAGTGTCTAAGAGACTCCCATAGCCAGTTCAAACTAAGAAAGTATGAACTAAATGTAAAGTGTTACCCTAGATTGATTCTTGGACAGAAAAAGGGGATTAGATAAAATACAGGAAAAATGTGAATAAAATTACAGATTTTAGTGAGTAATAACATATCAATTTTGGCCCATTAATTGTGGTAATATAGAAAACCAAGTATGGGTTGTGTGGACATAGTATATATCGTCTTTGCAATTTTTCTGTAAATTTTAAAATATTACAAAATAAAAATTTTGCTAAGAGTGGTGACGCACACTTGTAATCCCAACTCTTTGAGAGACTGAGGCAGGAAAATTGCAAGTTCAAGGTTAGCCTGGACAATTTAGAGACTTACTTAGTGAGACCTTATCTCAAAACATAACAAAAGTCTTGGGAATACAGGTTAGGGTGAAGGCCCTGGATTTAATCCCCAGTATTACACGCACACACACACACACACACACAGAGACACACACACTCACATGCACGATTAATATAAAAGAGAATACTAGAGATTTATATTTAATAAATACTTGTTGAAGTAATGATTAGAGACTGCCTAGTAAATTGAGCCAGCAAGCATTCTAGACCCAGTTCAAGATCAGCAAAGTGTCTCTAGAGATTAAAATTCCTTATCAATATTTTCAATCAGGCCTGAAATATGCAGGAACATGATGTTAGGTAGGAAGTACCATGAATTTACCACATCTGATGGTAAAATCCCTTCCATCCATACATGGAGTAATTGAGGCCCACACAAACTAAAAATTCCTATATGCCTGTAGCCAAGATAATTCCTAGTATTCGCCAGATACATTGTGATGCAGATTTTGAGCTTGTTGGACTCCTACTCTAACACTAACTGGTTTAATGATCTTGAGAATGTGCTCCATAAGGGTTGGGTATTATAATACATTGATAATT
The DNA here is from genome assembly GCA_004026905.1 of Hystrix cristata. Lineage (NCBI taxonomy): Eukaryota > Metazoa > Chordata > Mammalia > Rodentia > Hystricidae > Hystrix > Hystrix cristata. The sequence goes on along the minus strand of PVJO010015312.1, from coordinate 24,950 downwards.
CATTGCTTCCGGACATTGTTCCTATTTCCCTATTTTAAGAGAGGTTGAATAACTTGCCCTAGATCAACCCACTTAGCAGTTAGGGGGCAAGTCTAGGTGCTTAAGCATAAAAAGTATGGGGGGGGTGCATGAAATATAACCATTAGAGGTATTGGGAGCACGAAATGACATAATATATTTAGTAAAATGGCAGTTTATATATATATATATTTTTTTTCCCTTATTCTTTTCCTAAACAGAGACAAAACAGCATTACTACCACCAGTCTCTAGCTGGTTGGTTACAGCTGCAACTTTTGCCTCTTGAAAATACACACTGTGCACAGAAACTATGTGAGTTTACAAAACAAAAACTATGTCCTTCTACTTACAGTTCCTGAAATCACCACATCAGAAAACTGAGGCTATACTAGTATTGACTAGGATAACATTGTTATTTTACTGCTATTCTTTATACTTACAAAGTCTTAGCTGAAGGTTTGAGACTGAAACATTTGATTGTATGTAGTTGTAGCCTCTTTTTAAGGATATAGATGTTGAATTAGACATTAAAAACATTTTTATTTGAGTAGCAGATGAGTGGGAAATATTTTCAGATAATATTTATAATAATTATAAAATTTTAATTATAAATGAATTTTTATGGATTAAATTTTTGCGTTTATTAAGATGCTCTTATTATACACTCTTAAAACATCCCTCCCACTTTGGAAGGAAGAGAACACAGAGTGATGGACGAACATGCCCTAATTCACACTGCTAATACCAACACATGTGAGCTTGATAATAGGCCATCTTCTTAACCACTGTTCTAGAGCAAGGTGAAATTTTCTGTCTTCTACCAAATTATAAATCACTTATGCAAATTTCATTATTAAGTCATGACAAAGATGCAATTTCTAGCATGAAGTGCAGGTTCCTGTTTGGAGTCCTGTAGGTTCTCTGAAACTGCTTCAATGAAAGCCTGTTATTTGCCTTCATTTTATGTTATCCGGTAATCGTTGCTCTGGGTATTGGTGAAAATTGCTCCAGTATTAATAGTTTGGATTTGTTCTTCATGTGTTTTAATATTAAATTATGTGCACAAAAGACGTGCAGTTTACAAAATGTATGTATGCCAACATTCTTTTTTGTGTCATAGAAAGTAAACAAAGGTGCTTAAGCTGTCTCTTTTTTGTGACTGTTTTAGCTTTTTAGTGTACAACAGCACTATTTGCTTCTTTTAAAATCGTTTATTTTTCAACATATTATGAAACAGGAAACACTCATTGTCTTCATTTGCAGTATTGTTGAATTCTCATGTTTACTTACTGAAGAATTTTACTTAGAATAAAAAAACCAAAACATTAATGTGGGCTTTGTTAAATTTGCCACTTCTCCGTTATATGAAAAGTACTTGAGTTGAGGACAGCATTTCAATTGTACTGAAAAACCTCCAAGGCTCTTCAAGCAAATAAAGACTCTTTATTTGTCATTCTCATCTATATTAGACTAGCAAATTGAATCAGAACTCTGACAGTGTTAAATTCTCGGATTTCTTTTTTCCAAGACCACCTTTGCTTTCCTGTCCAGGGAAATTTGCATTTGTAGGTCAATATATAGTTTTGTATATCAAAAGCACATATTTACATTTAGGACTACATAATTATAAGCATATATGCCTTTAACATATATTATACATAATGGAGGTGGATGCAGGTCTTTATGTTATTATGAACACAAAAATGCCAAGGAATGGTGTTGGAAGAGAAAACAAAAGTACCTTGTCTTGCAGTTAATAAAACAATTAGCTATACAAGCATCCACTAAAAATAAAATCATGTTTTAGAGGGTTTTTTTTTGACATTTGAATGATAAATGTTAAATATTTTTACAGTTTATAAATTGTTATTTGATTTTGAATTTTTTTACTTCACTTATAAAAACCTACTTCATTGTGCCCCTACAGTTAAAAATGCCATAATAATGAGCCAGTCTTATCATTTTTCTCCTTCTAGTTTCCATTATTGCTAGCAGCACGACAAGTCTCCTATCACCCAGGGTTACAACCTTGAGTCCATCTTTGATTATCTTTTTTTCTACCTTGTGTCTAGGACCTTTCTATGTCCTGCCATTTCTGTCTTTTATAATGTCTGAAAAGCTAGTTTCTTCTTTTTTGGTTCCTACCACCAAGACCTCAATCTACTTTCTTTTATTTTCTTTTATTTCTGCTTCAGCTATTGCAATCTTCCACATTCTTGCTTCCATATCTTTCTTCTTCCATCTTAACTACTAGCTTGCTATAGAGTCCATGTTCTAGCAGCATGTCTAAACCAGCTCATCTTCAAAATGAATGTAGAAAAAAAGGCAGAAGCCACTGTTTGTTAAGGGCACAAACGTTCATCAACATTTTCAAGAGTACAGCCCACTGAATTTTGTATTTTACACACATGCACACAACTCTGTGCTGAAATAATCTTGGGGAATGCTGCATATGGTACCTATAAATATCCTCTCTTATAGAATCACATTCGCACAGGCGTATTTCACAGTGTGAGCCATACTGTGAAAACATGAATCTTGTTTAGCATTTTTAAGACAATGTCTCTCAAAATTTCTTCAAGAACATATTTTGGGGAAAGTCATTTTATGCTATCATCTCTCTCTATTTACATTTCAGAGCTTTCTCTTAAAAGGAAAAGCAAAGTCTGAAATGGCCTTAAGTTGAAAAAGGTAGAATTTCCAGCAAATGGCAACCACTATGCCAGATACCAAAGGAAAGATTTACCCACAAGAAACAGCACTGTTAGTGGTGTATTTTCGCCACAGGAGGATTCATGCTGATGATTTATCCCAGGAGTGGCTAATTTGAAAGCAGTCTCACTGCCGGCTTCATGGAAACCAGTCTCAATTATGTTAAATCAGGGACGAATATTCTGTTGTTAAGCTTCACTGTCAGACATGTTTCCCATACTCTGTGTGAAGAAGTGAAAACAAATGAAAAATAAGGCTTTAGATACCCAAAGTTTAATGTCCTATTATCTTGTAATGTAAATTCATGTTAGTTGGGGATGGTGTCTATTATACTCTCAGCTCACTGTTGGCTGCGTGAGCTTAAGGAATTTGCCATTGATCAATCACTGTATCACAGCTCTTTATGGAGCTTATTGTGTTGAAAATGTAGCTCTCAGCCGCATTATCTGACAAAAGTGTCTATATAAGCAGTCATCCTGAAGTGCTGATTCTGATATTTGATTTGGGATTAAACAGTCTGTTGCCAGCCATCTGCTTTCCTTTGCATGCGTCCTTGAGAGGTTAGAATTCTACGGATATTGCCCCATAACTTTAAGTGGTATTTGAAAGATCGGAATTAGCCGAGACATATGCCACTGAAATTGCTGGCCTAATCCTAGAGGAATGTCCAGACTTTGACGCCAGAGCCCAAATCAGAAAAAAAGTTTGCTTTCCTCTCATTGTTGCTGATTCAGAATCCTGCATTTGGCCAAGTGCTGCAAGGCCCAAGAGTACTCGCCTGACAGAGTTTTACAACAGTTCATGCTCCTGAGTATATGAAAGCGTGCACTGGCTGTTCAAGCCACGTCTCCTGACGTCTTCTGAGGGATGCACTCCTCCGGCCTGCTCCTGATTACTCTGCAGAAGCTCCTGTAGTTTCTGCGCTCTCAGCAGCTTCTGTCACAGAGATCTGGAGATGCCCTCCTGAAAACATGCACGGAGAGTAAGTACACATCCCTGCCTACGCGCTCAAAAATGGATCTGGCTTAGTTCCAGGTAACTCAATCAAATGAAAGTAAAAATCTGAATTCATTACTAGTCCAACATTCCAAGCAGAAGTAGACTTTGTGTGGGTTTCTAGGCATAGAAACCATCATATTTTAATTTAGATAGAGTTTGAATATATGCTGACATGTATGCTTTTGGAAGTTCCCAGATGGATACCCCACTGGTGTTGCTTTGTTTTGGGTTCTCAACGTGGTTCATTATTTTACTCCATCTGAATGTACAAAGTAACCAGAAGGCAAATTGTGAAGGAAGAAGACAGTTTGGGTCATAAATTTACTTCTTATAAAAATATTTTTATCTCTTTATACTCACACTCTACTGATTTCCTTCCTGTATCAGAGGAAACTAAGATAAAGGAAACAGAGAACACTCAGTGGACAGATGAATGGAGGAAAAAATGAACCACGCTGTCTGACTATAAACCATTTGTCTGGCACAATGCTAGGCACTGAAATAAGAAAGTGGCCTATCTGAGTATATCCAAAGTCAGGCAAAATTCCTTCAAGTAAGTCAGGCATTGTTGTGTGGTGAATGTAGTAATTAAGGATGTGCAGAGTTCTTTCCCAGGAAAGACTCTTAGCTCCTTTCAGAGATATCCTCCAAAATTTAGCTTTTGTTCAGTTTTATTTACTTAAATATTTAATTGCATATTTACACAGTTAGACATTAATGAAATGGAAATCTCAGCTGTTTCTAAAATAAAAGTCAGATCAGTAGGAAATTTAGAAATGAGGTTAATTTATTTCTATGAACTTCTAGGTCAGACTAGATTATTTGTTTGTTTGTTTGATTTTTTGAGACAGGGTCTTGCTATGTAATTTAAACTGGCCTTGAACTCACTATGTAGGTGGTCCTCCTGTCTCAGTCCCCATGTGCTGGGATTATAGGCATGTGCCACTAGATTACCTGAAAAATTGGTCCATTTTACATGGGTACTTCATTTTGAAAACTCATAACTCCAAAATATTTTATTTTCAAAATTTAGTTATAAAATATTTCAGAGCTTCACCAAGTAAACAAAACAGTGATCTTTAATTCCATGTACACTACGATCAGATTTAAAATTTGCTCTTGATTTAGTATATTTTATGGAGGTGTTCTTCTTCCTCAAAAGATTAGTGAAACTTTGTATTTAGGTAATGCCCAAAGAACAACCTTAATTTCTGATCCTTATTCATTCCTAAATTCAATCACTCTTCTTAAGTTTATATTTAATCTTATATTTTTCTAACATATATGTCTTCAAAAAATATATAGTTCTAGGCGTTTTTAAAATGTTCATAAATATAATCATATGGGCCTAATGCTTTTGGAATTTATTTTTCATTTTCAACATACGTGTTTTGAGATGTACCCATGCAGATGCACTGATGCATTTCAAAATTTCAACTGTTGAATTCCATTTATCCCCCTGTTATTTACCTACTTCCATGTGATGGGCAGTTGGTTTATTTCAGATTTTATACTATTAGAAATGAAATAGTGAAAATCTTGTGCCTTGTTCTCTCAGAAGTGGCACTGGATTTCTGTACAATGGGTAGCACAAGTTAGAATTATTTTCCTCTACCAATTTCTGTGAACCTCCACAAATTTCTTTGATACTTGCACAATGGTTTCTAAACTAATGGTAGCAGTTTATATTCTACCAGCACCATATATAAGGTCTGATCAAAACATATGGTGCGGGGCTGGGGATTTAGCTCAGTGATTAGAGTGCTTGCCTTGCAAGCACAAGGGCCTGAGTTCGATCCCCGGTACCACAAAAAACAAAAAAACAAAAAAAAAAACCAAAAAAACACACATATAGTGCATGTTTAAATTTTTTTTTTGCATGTTTAAATTTAAAAAAAAAATTGTAATAGAAGAAACATTCATTAATCTCCCTCAAAAAATTTCCCTTCTCTTTCAACACAGTTATTTCACTGTTCTGGCTGCTTTCTGGAGCAATTCTGGAAGTCTTTGAATGTGGGTGTCTTTATAAGGTATGACAAAAAATACAGCGAGTGCTGCTGTGGAGTGCCATCTAATAGAAAGGCAGGCTTGTAAAATCATTACTGTGTGTCCACATCCACCTTGTTCACTGGGTCTGGCACTGTGCGGCTGCTGGCTCTTTCCCATATATATTCAAAATGACCATGACAGGCAAACATTTTGAATTGATTCAGGAAATTCAGGCAGCCATGACAGCACAACTAAAGACACTCAGGAAAGAGGATTTCCAGAACTGCATCAGAAAGTGGCAAGAGCAACGGGTAAGTGTGTTCAAAGTGTAGGGGAATAAATGGCAATTTCAAAAATCTCAGACATTCACTGTATTTTGTGATCATATGATCATACTTTGTATGTCTTCTTGTATCTCCATAATCACAGCAGTACTGGGTATTAACGGACTTTGTAAACGCAGATTCCACATTGACAGCTGTGCAATGCTGGTTCAACGTGGATTTACTTTGACTTTCCCTGATGATTAGTGCGGCTACTTAATTTTTGTTTGTTGGTCATTTGAGTTACATCTTCATTAAGTTAGCTGTTCATTGCTAATTTTCCCATCAGAGTATTTGACCGCTTCTTCTTTATTTGTGGAGCTTTTCAGAAGCTACAGTTGTACCCATTAAATGTATGGCAGGAATGACTCCTAGACTTTTGCCTGGTTTTCATTGTGATGATGGTTTCTTACTTCATACACAAATGTTTATAATATTCCAGTTGAAAAAAAAAAGCATTAAAATTACAACTGGTTATGTATTGCTTCAAAAGGACAAAAACACAAACTTTAAGAAAGTTGAAAAATAAATTATCAAAATGAAGATTAAAAAGTGTACTTTTATGTAATAAATACATACAGTTTTATGAATTGCATATATATTCACATGTAGATATGTTTATATATGTCCAAATATTGTTATACATCAGAAAAATCAGAAAAACATAGCCAGACTGTGATTTGATCATCTCTTTTGTGTTCCTCAGTCATAAAAAATCATTGTATTACATGTTTTAAAAAATTTCTGTTGTTTTAGGTGCATTTGTCAAGGGAGGAATGGTGAAACATGTGTTAAAATCTTTTTTCAGCACATTAAAACTATTTGAAACAAAACTCATATGTCATAAATTCACTTTTTAAAAATGCAGAATTCAATGTGGTTTGGTATATGCACACTTACGAAAATAGCTACACTATCCACTTTGAAATATCCTCACCCTACCAGAAAAGAATCTCCGGACCCTTTAGCAGCCCCCCATCATTTCTCTTAAACCTCTTGGCCTTAGGCAACTACTACCTCACTTTTTTTCTCTATAGATTTGTCTGTTCTGGACATTTTATATGAATGAAATTATATAATATGTCATCATTTGTGACTGCTTATTTCCCTTAGTGTAATGTTTTCAAGGTTTATCTAGTTTTATGCCACTGAATTTATGACAAATTTTTTTTTTTTTTTTTTTTTGGTGCTGGGGATTGAACTCAGGGCCTTGAGCTTGCGAGGCAAGTGCTGTACTACTTGAGCTAAATCTCCAGCCCCTTCAAGTTTCATCTATTTTGTAACATATATCAGTAATTCATTCCTTTTACTGTGAAATAATATCCCACTATATTGATTTGTCTTTCACAGATGACTAATAATACTGCACATCTTTTCATAGGTTTATTCATTATTTGTACAACTTCTTTGGATAAATATCTATTCAGACCCTTTGTCTTTTTAAAAAATTCATTATTTTTGAATTGTAAGAGTTCTATATTTTGTTTAATACAGGTACATTGTCAGATATATGACTTGTAAATATATTTTCCCATTCTATGGTTTGTCTTTTCACTTTAAAATTATGTCTGTTCCTGGCCCTTTTGGTACTGTATTTTCAAAACCATTCTGAAACATGGGGTGGTGATGACTGTGGTATCTCCTTGAGAGGCGGAGGGAAGAGGGTTGTTTCAGCTCAGGAGCTCAGGACCAGTTTAGCCTCGGCAACAGGATCTTATTTCAGTACAAAAATAAACAGAACGTAAAACAACAGTGACTATGACAAAGTCACAAAGTAAACAAACAAACAAACAAAAAAGTGCCACGTCTATGTTCGTTATGACTTAGGCTTGTATTTCTTACTAAATATGTTGTAGTTTTCGCTTTTATGTTTATCTCTATGATCCATTTTTGGTTATTTCTTATAATGTGATGCAGGGTTCAAATTCATTTCTTGTATTTTCTTCATTCTTTAGACAGCCAGTTGTTCCAGTAGCTTATGTTGAAAATATTATGCCTCACAATTGAAATATCTTGGAACATCACTGAAATTAGTGGATTATAAATATTAGCACTGATTTTCGTACCCTCAATTTTATTTTAGTGATCAAGTCTTACACTACACCACACTGCACTACTTAACTCTCTGAAATGCTTACTTTATGATTACTGGATATTTGTAGTAAGTTAGAAAATCAGAAAGTGTGTTCCCTTCAACTTCGTTTTCTTTTTCGTGATAGTTTTGGCTATTTTGTACATGAATTCTAGGGTGAGCTTATCAATTTGCTTGCAAAGCAAACTGGAATTTTGTTAAATTTATAGATAGTTTTGGAGAATATTTTCATCTTAATGATATTAAGTTTTTTTAATCTTAAATTTTTTGATGAATGAACATATCGTGGCATTTTGTTTTAGATTTTTAATTTCATTAAAAATTATTTCATAGTTTTCATAAGTTTTTAAGTTATTATAATACATTTATTCTTATATAGTCTTTTGGATGCTGTCGTAAATGAAATTGTTTCCTTAATTTTATTTTGGGGCTGTAACTTGCTAGTGTATAGAAATAGAATTGATTTTCCTATTGATTTTGTATCCTGAGAATTCGCTGAGCTTATGATTTCTTGTAGCTTTTAGCAAATTGCTTAGACGTTTTCTACATCTAACGTTACAAAGCATCATGTAATATGCAGAGACAGTTCCACTTTTTAAAATCCAACCAGAATACTTTTATTTCATTTTCATGTCTAATTTCCCCAGCTACTACTGCCAAGACAATATTGAATAAAAATGGTGAAAACAGATATTCCTGATATTGCCTAAAGGAGTTTAAAAATTTCACCACTATTTTGTATCTCTTTTGTGGGGTTTTTGTAGATATTCTTTATCATGTTTGAGCAGCTCCCTTTAGTCCTTTGTTGAGTGCGTTTATCTTGAAGGGATGTTGGATTTATAAAACATTTTTCCTGTATCTATCAAGATAATAATAGGGCTTTGTCTTTTACGCTATTGATATGGTATTTTGGCTTAATTGATTTTTTTGATGTTAAAGTGGCCTCACATTGCTGGAATCAATTTCACATGCTCATGATACGTTATATCTTTTATGCGTTTCTGGATTTTGTTTGTTAGTAATTTTCTGAGGAATTTCGCGTCTATAATCATATGACATTCTGACTTACAATTTCCTATCTTGTCAAGAGTGTCCTATATTACTTTGTGGTCTTGTTTATTTTTATTTATTGTTTTTCTCTCTCTTCTTTGGCTTGCATAATCCATCTTCAAGTTTGCTAAATTTGCTTTTTCCATTCTAATCTTGTGTTAACCCACTGTAGAAAAATTTTCATTTCAGAGATTGTGCTTTTGAACTCCAGACTTTATGTTCACTCCCTTTAAAAAAAACCTTATATGTATATATATTTTATATTTGATAGGACTTTGTCATCATAATTTTGTTTACTTCTTTATGTAACTTGTTAATTCTTTGAACATACTTGAAATGAGTGCACTGAAGCCTTTGTCTATTAAATCCAATTTCTAGGTTCTTTTTCCACTGGTTACTTTATCCTGCTGTATTTTCACAGTATGAGTTATACTTCCCATGTTCTTTTCCTGGATGTCCCCATTTTTTCTTGAGGAGACAGTGTAAAATACTATGTTGCAGCAGCTCTGGAAACTTCTTCCCACACAGCCATTAGGGCTACCACTGCTCGCTTGTTTAGTTGTTTGTGAATGTGTCCAGCCTATTTCAATACTGTCTCTTTCTCTGACTCGTGTAATCTCTGAGGCCACTTCTTAGGCATGTGCACATCTATCCCTAATTACTAAGTTGAGTTATTGCCACTGTTGCTCTTAGACCCAGTTGTTAATATCCTCTAAGTGTGAGCTGATTTTGCTATTGTTTTTTTAGCAGTGATTTGAGAATTAATTGCGTCAGAATCTAATCCAAAACCACGTTTAGGCTCCCTTTCAGGGTTATTTTTTGAGGCCAATCTTTGAGGTCTGTTCTGTAAAATGGCTTTTTTTGGTCTTGCTCTGTAGTTCACGTTGGCCTTGAACTTGCTGCACTCTTCCCCCCTCAGCCTCCCTACTGCTGGGATCACAGATCTGCACCACCATACCCACCTCAAATGGTTTTTCTTACCTGTCCTTTTCCTTACTTCTCTCCAGTAATTTAATTGGACTGTGGTTTAGCTGATTGCTTTCAAGAAACTGCCATGCTCTGAAGTCTTTGTCATCAAATATTCCTTGTTTTTGAGAAGTTTGAATTTTTCCACTCTGTATTTCAAATAAGATCTGTTCTTTTGCGGAGATCGTGGAGGTGTTTCATCCGTCTGCCTCTCTCCTCGGTAAAGTCTCTGAACCACTACTGTACTTTGGAGCAAAGGGTGGGAATAGTGACAGGCTGCCCTTGGAGTGATGTTCTCTTTATGTCCAGTTTTATGGGTCCGGAAAGCAGCCTCCTGTCTTCTTGGTTCAGCTGATGAGCATTGGTCGGCCTGGGAGTGAGCTGAGAAAATGGTGAGCAGGCTCTCTGCATTCTCCCTCTTCACGGGTGCCGAATGCAGGGAATTCTTGCTGTGTACAGCTTGGCGACATATCTAAATTTAGCCTGCAGGTGAATGAAAAATGCTCTTTCCTTCCTCTTAATGGAGTAAAGTTCTTTTATTTCTTTTCCCATTTCTAAAGATTGAACCCAAGGCCGGACACATGCTAGGCAAGTGCTTTAACACTGAAATACACCCTCAATCTTATAGGTCCCTAATTTTGGTAATGTTCATTTTCTCTACTATTTTCACTGTCAGGATTTTTGTTTTATATCACAAAATTTATCACTTGGCTCCATACCATGCAGACACTCTCTCTTATGTTTTCTTCTAGAAATTTCATAATTTTATGTTATGTTAACTTTTTAATGAGGTATGTCAAGATTTATTTTATGCATGGACCTCTAAATATTTAAGCCCCATTTGTTGAAAAGACAAGACTTTATATTACCTTTTTACTTTATGTATCAGTTAATTCTTGGGGCACGAGTCTAATTATGGGCTCCCTGTTCTGTTCCAGTGATAGGTGTTTATATACTTGTTCAACACACAATTTTAAATTCTTAGTATGTTTAGAACAAGTCTTCAGTTCATTGGCTTCAGGAATTATTGTCAGTGGAACAATTCTCATCCTAAGAATGCGGAGGCCCATCTTGGTCGAAGCTGGTTGCTGGTTGCTTGGAAGAATCTGGTTGCTTCTTCTTGGGATTTTTTTTTTTTTTTTTTTTTTTTTTTGTACTGGGGATTGAACCCAAGGCCTCCTGCTTGCTTGGAAAGTGTATCTCCAACCCTTCAACGTTTTTAAAAATTTGTTTTCTTTTAGTTTGAGGGATTGTCTGTACATTGCCAAGACTAGCTAAAAACTTGTGATTCTTCTGCCTCAGCCTCCTCCCAAATAGGTGGGCATATAGGCATGCGCCACCATTCCTGACTTATTTTGCTTTTAAGTAGGTTTGTATTACATGAAGACCATGAATTCAGCCTCAGTAGCCTGAAAATTCAAACTCTGGTTTCTGGTTAGTGAGATTTTTCTCTCCATAGTTAGATTTTGTGGTTATACCAGCTGCAACTTCTGGCCCTGGGTTGCAGCAGGTGTGTGCCCCCCACTTCTCCCTCTGCTGTGACACCGTCAGCTTGTCCTCTGTATTTGCACTGGAACCCTGAGCTCTGTGTCTCTGTGTAATCCTGACATTATTCAGCTTTTGAAATTGACTTGTTACTTCTATGAATTCCTTCTCTGGATCTTGAATTTAGATGTACTTCTCTGTGTCAGTTTATTTCTATGTTAGCAAATAGTTCAATCATTTTTGAGTGGGAAAAATTAGAGTTTGTGCCCCATGCTTAACCAACAGCCCGAAAGTTCAGAATATACTGAACGTGTTTATAACATAGATCACATATGGGGCTGTTAAGTCATAAACACGTATTTTGTGCAAACTTACCAATATTCAGAACGAATTTTTGTAAAAACCGGGTTAATTAATGTAGACTATCACAATTTTGAGTGTAAGTCATTTAGAGTAAAGTTGGTTTCAATCTTTCTTACAGTTTCTCTTCCTAAACCTCCCTAGATAACACCCTAATATTGACAACGTTGGGTTGTCACTGGAAAGTGTTTTTTATATATGGTTATTTACTTTGGTTGCTGTAGTCTGAGACTTCAGTTTGGGAGACGTTTATAGCTTTGAACTATTCTACACCTTTTGTGCATCTCTCCTATAGATGGCTGCACAGGAAGAGCATTTGTTGTAAGATTTTCCCCCTCATACTATTATTTTTCATAGCCTTGTGCCACTCGGCACATAACACAGGAACTGGTGGATGACCCAGTGTTTTAACTGTCAGTCACCGTGAGCTACTTTACGAAACAGGCTTAACATCTCATAAACTGAAAGCAATCCTGTTTACTGCCATCTCCCGATTCATAGATTGTTTGCAGCCTATTACTGTTCGAGCAACACTTAGGGGCCAAGCACCTAAAGTACTTTATATATTCCTTGATGTTCCTTAAGAAGGCTTGGTCTAGTGAGCATCTTGTATTCTTTTCATCTAATATAATAGGATTAGACCTTGGGGTGACCGTATCAGAACCACTGACACCTTTGTACAACACGCACTGCATGAAGATGTCTACCACATCGAGGCATTTTTGAAGGGGGAGAAACAGTCCCAGAGAAACAGTATTTGAAGATGAATAAATGGATTCACTATTCTTTTTTTTTTTATTTTTTGTAAGGGTCTATCATTGTAGGTTAATTGACACCTTCTTTTCTTTGTCTTATTGGCCTGTCAGCACTTTTTTTCCTTCATCGTGAATTGCTTTACTCTCTGCTGCAGGTAGATGTATATTCTGAAAATAAACTTGAATCTATTAAAGTGGCTAACATATAGCGATGCCCCTGTTTTGTAAATTGAGTTCAGATATAGGCTATCTATCTGTTTGGCAGCGAGAGAGGTACCTTTTGGTCTGAATTTTACTGTTTGAGATGTTAGAGTTGCTTTCTAAGGTGGACAGGGTCAGGGTAGTATCAGATTCACACATTACTGTCTTTACAGAATTTATATGAATGACCTCCTTTGAAGATTGAAGAATCCACCACAAGTATGCATAAGGCTCCTCTCCACCAGACAATACTATTTTCACCCTTTTTATTGTAAGAGATGTTGTTGCCTTTTGACGTGTGCTGATTTTTTTAAAAGCTTGAGAAAAAGCCATACAATCATGAGAGGATATTGACAATCACAAATACATAAGAAGAGAATTTAGTTTCAGATTTGCAAGATGAAAAATTTAGGATTGTCTTCTTGATGGATAAGATCTTTTGATGATATTCATAATAAAACTCAGCCTGTGGAAATCACCAGCTTTAGTATTTTATATTACAGCACTCCTGTGAGGAAGATAAGTATTATTGTCCCTTTCTTACAGAAACAAAGAGGGAAATGGCTCCCGTGGCAACACTATCCATTGTAGACATGAGTATTAGAGTTGTGAAATGTTCAATTTTTGTTACTAAATTATAATTACTGCCACATAGGTGAGGCGAAACTAGCTCAGCTACCATAGGCATCAAAGGAAATGGTCACGTATATAAATGTATAGATATAATTTTCTATTTAATTTCAAGTTTAGCCACCATCTTTTAAAAATTGAAGATATTTAGAATTAATGTATTTTCATATACTTGTATCAGTGGGTAATATTTTCACCTTATAAGCAAGGTTCCTTAAGGAAAAAAAGGAAATCTATTTCTCCTATAAGGTGGTAATTAGTCTATGCGTATACCCCATGGCTGCTGGACATTTTAAAGGATTAATGTGATTTAAAATTCTGTATTCAATTGATTTTAATTTCCCATAATTATCCTGTCTACTTTATCTCTAATGAATTCTGTGCCCCAAACATCTTAAGTAGAGTGGCTAACATATGGCAAAGTCACTAGGTGGATGATTGAGGGCTCAGATCCAGCTCTGCACAGTGTGTTTCCATTTGTCTGCCTGCCTGCCTGCCTGGCTTCCTTCCTTCCTCCCTTCCTTTCTCCCTCTCTATCCCCTCCCTCCCTCCTTCCTTCCTCCCTTCCTTCTTTCCTCTTATCTTTATTTTCTTATATGAATGTTTGAGTTATCTGGGAAAGCCTCAGTGCACCGTGTATGAGATTGTTAATGCTCATGTAGAAGATAATTCTTACCAAAACGATGAAGCATTTTCACACTAGCTAACATGGGAAATTTATTTGCTTTTCTAGTGATGTCTGAATTTCAGTTAGCTCAGATCCATCAAAAACTGGTCAAATGTTTTTGTTTTCATATGACTAAAATAAAAAGATATCAAACCCTTGACTTTTAATAGTCTTTAGAAAATGTTTATGAGTTTTATTATCAAAATTATCTGTTAGGGACATCAGAAGGCCTTGTGGAATTTTCTGGCTTGATTTTTAAAAACATAAATACATATATTTAACTAAATAAACGATGTGAACTTGTAATGCCATTGCACAGTACATATAAGTACATATATTTATTTAAAATTGCCAAGATAAATCTCTTTATGCAATAGCATTAGTACAGTGTTACCTTGGTTCATGAATGTTTCTGTTTGCGATCCATTTAGTTCACAAATGAAGTATTTGGCAAAATTTTGTTTTTTGCAAATTTCTGAATCGAGTGACAAACTCAATGGCAGCCCTCTTTCCCACACAAACACTAATGTGGCCATCCTTTCCAGAATCGTGGAACGAATTAAGTTCGTGAACCGATGCACCACTGTGGTATCTAGGAGTTTTAAAGAAATAAGGTATCAGATTCTCAACAATATTTATTCCAGTATGTACAAATCTGACCTTATATATTTCTTTATTTCTACTTGACCTGTCACAAACAATTTTTGCAAGATTAAAATTCAGACTTTTAAATAAAATGATAGAAGAGAAACAACAAATGGCTGTTTCACCTCATGTGGACTACTTAGAATCTTCTTTCTCGTGAATTCCTTTTTTTTTTTTTTTTGCACAGCATATCACCATATTTCAGACTTTTCTGATTAGAGGCAACCCTATCAGAATGTTTTCTTTATCTGTTCATTTTGCTGATGTATATTTTTTGTAAGTATGCAATTCTATTATTTTCTGTAAGTGTATGATTCTATATTGAATTTTTCCATGTGTGCATGCTCACTCTGCTTTTGAATAGCTAGATTCTGAAACTGGGAGATGGTGTGATTTTGGTTTTTCATAAAAATCTGCATCCAGACATCTTTAGTTCATTTGGTGCTCAGCTGATTTTTTCAATTCAATTTACCATTGCTTTTGAGTAGTACTGTCATTTTCATGGTTGGAATTGTTAGGTAACTAACATTCACCTCCCACCAGTGCTGTGAGGTTTTCTCAGAAGTTGCTTATGCATCGTCTCATTTAGTTTTCCAAGTAACCCAGTGAAGCAAGGTTCAAGACTGATGCACTTGGCCATATCCCATTGTGTAAACTGGATTATCATATTCTTGGACTGTGTGTGAATGGAAAGAAAACTTTATGCTAAACCTGTCAGGTCATTGATGTTTGTAACTTTTAATTTTGTAATATATTGTCATGTAGGCAAGTGAAATGAACAATTGATTGTTAAACCAGGGGCAGTAAAGAGCTTTATATAATACAGAGGACGTCCGTATTTCAATATTTGACCACAGATATCCCACAAGAGGAAAATATTTTAATTTTAAATACTAATATTCACTATAATCCTCCAGAACAATCTCATAGACCTTGGTGACTCAAATTTCTTAAGAGATCTTTTAAATATTAAAAAAAAACTGTTTAATTTAAAGAATACAGGTCATGATTTACATGTGGTAAAAATGATTTCCAGCATCCTTCACCTCAAAATATATGTATATATAATTAGTTCATTTTGTATGTATCTTAAATATTTAATCAGCTTTAAATGGAAGATGATGTGTTACTGATACTTCACATCATTTAGGTGTTTTGGATGCACCTACGCCAACTTTGATAATACCTCTATAAAAGCACAAAATAATTTCACAGATATGATAGTTTTGTTCTCAGTAACTTTCCATTATTTTTACTCTAAAACCATAATACTTATGATCATGTTGAAAAATACAGAAAACTGTAAAAAGTGTTTTTAAATATTAGAGAAATAATTATTGTTAACATTTTAATTTCTCTAACACATATATGTGCCTATATATAATATATATATTTACAGCATACATTTTGATAAATAGATCTTGTGATTTACAGAGGTTTTAAGTTCACAGCACATCTAAGCAGGATAGAGATTTTCTCTAGGATCCGTGTCTGTAGCTTTCTCCACTACAGATGCTTGGAATCAACACAGTATACTTCTTAAATCCATGAGCCTACATCGACACATCTTCATCACTCAAAGTCTATCGTTTACGTTAGGATATTCTTGATCGTGCATATTCTATAGGTCTTGACAAATGTACAGTTACATTTATGCACAATTGTATTGTTGTACAGATTGGTTTTGGTTTCCCAAAAAACTATGCTCCATCTGTTTATCTTTCCCTCCCTACTAACTCTTGGAGACCATGGATATGTTTATTGTCTCTGTGTTGCTTTTCTACAATTTATCTTCATCAAGCATTTTATTTTTGAAACACATTTTTATCAATATATATATTTAAAATTATGTAATATTGTATTATTTCCCCTTTAATCATATTGTATTACCCATTCTGATATTATTGGGTATTTAAGTGGTATATTTCTTTTTCATCACTGTTATAGAGACTTTACTTAAGAAAATTTCTTCCATTAATTTTTGAAAAAATAATGTGATTTTATTAATATTCAGAACACATGTTGAAGTTCATATTTTTCAATTACTCAGGCCAAAAACTTGAATTCATCCATTTCACTCTTTACTTCAGATATGTCACCAAATTCTTTCAACTTTAACTACAATGCACACCCAAATCAAAGCATTTTTATGATTTCCATCTATACTATTCTTTCCCAAGTTACCAATCATCTCTTCTTTGAAAAACAAAATAGCAATAGTCTTTGACACTAATAAATCATTGCCTCCCTCATCTGTTCTCAACTAAACAGTTGAACAATCTCTTTAAAATTATATTAGATTGTACCATTCCCGCACTCTTTTTCATGGAAGGGTGAAGTAATTTGAAGTTAAACAAAATAAGAATTATCATGGAGGAATTGTTACCTGATTTTAACAGTTACCATCAAGCTACAGTGATCAGTTATATGCTACATTCATATATAAAACAACTGGAAAATGAAAGCTAAAATTTCATTTATAATACTGTCGATATAAAAAAAAATACTGTCGATATCAAATACTGAGAAATAAATTTAATCAAAGGTGCAAAATCTTCTACATTTACAGTATGAATATCAAATCGTTTGGAGGAAAACAACGTGGATGGAAGTGGAGAATATGTTAAGTGAAATAAGTCAGGCTCAAAAGACAAGTAGTGCATGTTTTCTCTGATATGTGGAATACAGGAAAAAAGAATGAAACAGATGAGATGAAAGTCGAAGGGTAATATAGAGAAGAGAAAGGGAATGTGTGTGTATAGAGAGAGGGAAATGGCAAGGAGGGGTAATGGAGAGACGGAAGTGGTCAAGGCATGTTACTTACCCAAATGAAACCCATTACTCGGTATAACTGATGTGAGCTTATAAGAAAAGGAATATTTTACAAATAAATATACAAATAAATGGATTAGGATAGCATTCAGAAACAGTTCTCCACAAATACATCTGTTTTACTTTTGACAAGGTAAATTTCCACAGAAATTCAGAGGAGTAGATAGCCTTTTCAACAAACTGTAGAATTAGTAATCTGAACTTCATGTGTCACCTACAAAAATTAAATCAAACATAAATCTACGCTTAAAATGTAAAAATATTAAATTTTTACAAGAAAATCTTTGTTACCTGTGTTAAATAAAGGGTTCATAGCTACCACAAGTGTAATCTATTAGCAAAAATATTTATAAATTGGATTTCACTAAAATTAAAATTATTTTAAGATTATTTTACCCTGCCATATTGCTAATTTCATATTGCTATGATACCATTGATTGCTGTTTTGGAATCCTTTGTAGTTTCTATACAATCAACATGTCCTCTATAGATAGATGCATTTTATTTATTTCAAAAAAAATTTTTGCTTTATTGCTGTAGGTAAGGTCTCCTGAACGAAGTTGGAAAGAAGTGCAAAAAGAAGATTTCCTGGCTCGTTTTTCAGTTCAGGAATAACATGTTCACTATTCCATCATTAAGTAGAATAGCAGCTATGGGATCTTGCTTGTTTGCTTCTTTTTGGTAGACAAACTTCCTCAGGTTAAAACAGTTTCTTTCTATACATAGCTTATTAAAGGTCTGTAAATTTTATATTATGAATCAGAATTGTCGTTTGGCAAATGGTTTTTCTAAATATATCAAAAAATTCTTTTATGTTACATTAACACAGTGATAAAATTGATAGACTGTCTGAACAATTTAAACTAATCTTGCCTTAGAATAAACTCTACTTCAACATAACAGAATTTGTATGTATTTTTGGAATTTTGGGCTAATAATTTCACGTATTTCTTGCATCTACACTTAGGAAATTATTGCACAGTAATTTTCTTTTTTATCTTTTTCTCTATCTTTTTTTTGGTAATGTTTCTGTCATGGTTGGGTTTAAACTTAGCTCCTAAATCCAGTTTCTGTCTTTTGGCTTCCTGAAAGAAAGCGTAACTATGGTGCATTATGCTCTTTAAATTTTGGTGAAACTTCCCTACGAATCTACTTGCATTTGGAGCTCTGTTTCTGAACAGCTATTTTAAATAAGAAAATCAATTCTGCACAGCTACAAGTACACTTATGTGTCTTATTATGCCGGCTTTCATAAACTGCATTTTTCAACATTTGTACATTGTAGCTAAGTTTTAAAATGTGTCATAGGAAGTTATTCATGGAAATTTTCTATTATTCTTTGGATAACTTAGTCTTAACACCAAAAGTAAGACAAACACATTATATAAATAGAAGTTACAGGCCAAATTGTATTGTGATAATGAATTTCAAAATCTTCAATATGAATCAGCTGACTAAATTCAATAATCCATTGAGAGAAAAGTATATTAAGAGCTAGTTGAGTAAACTCCAGGAATTAAAATGCTTGACAACAGGAAATCAATATACACAACTCCTATATTCATAGATTAAAAGATAAAGTATATTGTCATAATCATAGAAACAAATTTAGAAACACAAAACAGCATTTATTTATGATACAAATATAATGAAACCTAGGAATACTAAAGAGCTTGTGTGATAGACTTAATTGTGGCCAACTCAAGCAGGAACGAACGCCCAGCTAGACTGAGTTGGTCTGGGTCTGGGTGCAGAAGATCCATCTGAGGAGTGTCACTGACACAACATAAAGGAGAACCAGAGCAGGAGATGGGGCTGGCTGTTTCCCAGGAGAAGCTCTGCTGTGGCTGGTCTCCCTTGAAGTCAGCTCAGCTGTTCTACTAGAAGCTCGGGGCCTTACTATCGACGAGGATGGCTGCTGTTCCCTTCAGGGAAGCTCTGTTCTTCATCTCTACTGTGAGCATCATATCCTGGTTCCAGTATAGATTTCTTCAGCTTTTTAGTGGAGACACAATGTACATGGGACATTGTCGTGGACTCCCAGCCCTTGATTGGACTGTTCAAGTCTCCAGTGTGTAGATAGACATTCTACACTCTTCCTGCATTTGGCTTGTGTGTGAATGTTGTAGCGTGTATTTGTCCTGTATTAAATCTGCTCTCTTGCAAACCATTGATTCTAGAAAAGTGACTAATACAGCTTGTACAATCTTAGTAAAGGCAGTCTACATAAGCATATAGCAAGGGACTCAAATTAATGAAACACTGAACATTTTTTGAGGTGTTTAAAAATATAAAGATGCCCAGTAGAACCACTTGTATTCATCACTAGAATAACTCACCAGCGCACTAAGGAAAGAAAAATAAAATTTATTAGAAATATAAAGGTAGAAACAAAATTATCTTTTTGAGATTGTGTAATTTTGTACATGGACAATACAAAATTATTATGTATGGATTGTTAAAATTGTAAGAGAATATAACAAGGATATAAAATATATTTTATAATTGGTAGGCATAGTGGTACACACCTGTAATCCTAGCTACTTTGGAATCTGAGGCTGGAGGATCATGAGTTCAAAGCCAGCCTGGACAAAACTGTGAGATACCATCTTGAAAATACAACGATAAAATAAAATACATTTTAAAAATTTTATTCATCAATTAAAGGTATCATAAAATGCTAGTAGATAATTGAAAAGCAAGGAAATATTTTCACATTCTCTAACAGGCATTAATGGATAGCGAAAGTATACAATGTTTGCCTGTAAATTAACATGAAAAGTAAAGTCAGAAAAATTATTAAACAGGAAAATCTGATTTACAGAATTTCAAACACAAGTATCTACCGAGTATATGAATAACTAATTACATTTATCTTTAGTAATTTGAGAAAAGTAAATAAGAACTTAAATGTGATTGTTTTGAGACTGTGTGTTATCCTCACTGGCTGGCCAAAATTAGAAAGCTCAGTAATACCTATTCCTGGTGATTATGTAAGGACATACATTTCTGATGATATAAATGAGTAAAGATTTTGTGATGTACAATCTGAAATATTCTGGGGAATGAAATAGGCCTACAACCTTTAGTAAAATAATGAATGCTGAAAATGTGTTATAAAAATTGTACTAATGCTTCATAGATGCACAAGTGAATTCATCTCATGTTTCTTTTATAAAACAAAGAACTGCAGTAATTTACCTATCCATAGTTAAGAAAATGCTGTAAAATGATTTAATGGAATAGAATAGAGGGAAGATATGAGACAAAAACCGATGTTTTTATGAAGTGCACAGTGTAAAACAATGATTTTATAATGCAAAATCGGTCTATATAATTTCTAAATTTTTCTGTTGGTCATTTGTATATTTACACATAATAACTTAATTATTTTAATAAATAGTTAATAGAATGTTAGAAAAATAATTTTTTGTTTCTGAGGGCAAAAATTTTTAAACATACAACTATAGTTTAAAAATTTGACTGAATTAATTTTTAAATGTCATTCATTTTCATGTATCATTTATTTTTCTCTCTCTTTAATCTGCCAAAAGAACTTTGATCTGATCAGTTACTTCCTGTATTTCTGGACATTTTCCTATTATATGTTTCAATGTTTAATTAGTCAGCTATTTATGCAAATAAATTGTTTTTGATGGTGCTGAGGATTGAATACAGGGTCTCAGGAAGTCTTGGCAAGTGCTGTGCCACTGAATCCCATCCCCAGCCCAGAAATAAACTTTCAATCAGAAAATTCTCATTCTAACTTAATGTTCTTTCATGAATTAATTTTTTGATATTTATACTTGTCATATTTTCATTCTTTTTTTATATTTTCCCTCTTTATTCCTTAACCTTTTTCTAATTTCTACTTGCTTCTGCCTTCTCTCCCTTCCTTCCTGGTACTATTTAAGGAGAGAAAAATCTGATTTCTGTATTTTGACTCTCTTTTTATGTTAAATCTTTTCCTCCTCTGTAAATAGTATATAGTGGGATTGTGTATCTATGTGTATGGATGCGTGTTCATTCTAGGTGTGTTTTTTTAAAAAATGGGATTTCAATTTTTTCTCTTCATGTTATTGTAGAAGTTGATGTGAGTTTTATTATGCTTTCATTTTCAAGAGCTGACGGTTTAGCCACTTTCTTATTGCTGTGACACAATGCCTGACACTCACGACTCAGAGGAGGAAAGATTTATTTTGGTTCCCAGTTTGTAGAGGTCATAGTCCATAACTCAGCCGGCTGCAGCCAGAAAGAGCCTCAGGAGGTTCCTGGGAAAGGAAGCTGTTGGGGTCCCGCCGCCAGGTGGCCGAGAGTAAAGGGCAGGAGACAGCCTTTCAGGAACTTTCCTCTCCTGACCAGGCCCACCTCCAAACATCGTGTTTAGCTCTACCTCTCCCGCGTGTCTTCACTTCAAAAGCCCGGCCTGTGAGCACATGAAGCTTTGTGGGGCTACCTAGATATGAACAATGACAAATGGAGAGAAAGAATCCCAACAAATGCAAATGCCAATAGAATGCAAAATAATTTTTTCATTTAAATTTTTACAAACTTATTTCAACTATGTCTTTCTTGGTCATTTTCACTGACTTGTATGTATTGCTCTAAGTGTATTGTAGCCAATCAGACTACTCAGATAAGGGCTGATTCGTTTATCCTCTTTAATTTCCATAAATTACCTTTGACATTTTCGGTTTTGTAATTTTGTGAAACAATTGTTCTTTACTTTTTACTTGACTTTTGGATTCACAAGTTCAACTGCACCATGCCTCTTTCTATATTTGAATTTTTGCACTAGGTAAAGTAAAAAAATATATATATAATTTAAGTAGTTAATTTCAAAAGTGGTCTACACAGGACAGAACAGACATGTCTTAGATGTGGCACAGCTCTGTTTAAAATGATTATTATTTTTGAATTGTGTATGTTCTGTACTCCTGCTTTTCTTTTGCATTGGAACCGTAAAACAGTCCTCGGAAGAGGTTGAACACTAAATAATTTAAACAAGTTCTTTATTCATGGAACCAATCAGACTTTAATATTAGAAGGCTGTGCATGTATATCTTCATTATACATGTATATATTATACTTTATTATATTTGTATATATTACATCTGTACTTTGCCATATTGATTCGCTATGGGTCAATGGTCAGTTATTTCTTTTGATTTTAAGTGGTTTTCTTCAAATAAATTATTTTTTTTCCTTGAGATATGATTGAATGTAGGTCTTTTTTTGGTAGAACATTTAAGAATGTTTTAAACAGTCCTGAAACAAATAAAAAAGTTTCACTTATTCTAGAAACCCTGATGGTTTTAAACTGTGAAGCTCATTTCTTTGTTCTATGTAACAAAAGAAACTTCTCAGACTTTCTGACTGCACTGTTCTGGTATGTGCCAGGTTACTACTGCTTTTTACAAAGCAGAAGACCCTTCAGCACTGTGCCTGACTGCTTATTCAAAGACCAGAGCCTCAAAAAAGGGCATTGAGACAGCCTCAGAGCTAAATTTACATTATTTTTATGGCTTTGAGATTCTGGTCTTCTGAACTTCACATTTACAATATTTTTGATAAAAGATAGTGTTAGCTATGGAGGGAAGGGACTATAAAATTCTTTGGGGGGCTGGGGATTTAGCTCAGTGGTTAGGGTGCTTGTCTTGCAAGGATGAGGCCCTGAGTTTGGTCCCTACCACCAAAAAAGAAAAAAAAAAATTCTTTGGCTAGTCATTGATGTCCTGCACATTCTTGGCTACTTCCAACGTGAAGAGATTTCCACCAAGTCCATTAAAATGCTGATTTCTCTGAGAGTAGATAAAGGGTACAATTAAAAGTTTGTCCTTGTTTTACTGATCAAGTTTGGAAGAACTAAAAGTGATTATTTCTTTCTTCTGTCTTCCGTCTGTTCCTGCCCTCTCCTTCCCTTCCTCCCTCCCTTCCTTCCTTCCTTGTACTGTCCTTCCTACCTTGCTTGCTTTCTTCCTTCCTTCTTCTATCTCTTCTATCTTCCCTGTATTCTTTCTCTTTAATTTTTTCTTATATTGAAGAATCAGGAAAAAGCCACAAGAAATGAAGTTGATGCCTGTTTAAAATAACAATATATGCCTTATATGTGCATATAATATATATTACATAGTAGAATCAAATAATGTTAATATATAATATACTCTCTCTCTCTCTCTCTATATATATATATATATATAGTCTCTCTCTATATATATATAGTTTTTTTTTGCAGTGCTAGAGATCAAACCCTGGGCCTCATGCATGTTAGGCAACTGTTCTACCATTGACATACATCCTCAGGCCCTCACCTTATTTTTGAGCATTGAATTGTTTTCTAGTTTTTAAAATAAAATAATATTAAGTGTACACAACCCTTTCCTGCATTTTTTATTATTTCCTTTAAGTTTTAAAAGGTTGGTTTACTAAGATGTAAAGTATGAACACATTTTTGAAGATCTAAATGCTTATTGCTATCACATAAAAATCTGTTGATATTTAGTATGAATTTGGTTTCTATGTGATACTGATCCTTTTGAGTTATTTTAAAAAATTGTTTCTCTGGCTATTTAAATGCCCAGTTTTCTTTCCCAATTTGGAGCACTGAATGCTAACAGAAAGTTTCGATCCCCAGCACCTAAAAAAAAAAAAAAAAAGGAGAGATGCTAACAGCAAGAATCATGTCCTCTATGCAGGAGATAGGCTAATTTCAATCTGGGTAATTTGAGATGATAAAGGGAAAAATCTGAAGTCACCAAATGCAAGTTTCCCCTAGGAAAAAGCCCTGTCAGCTAACCTACAGTGAGGTTCCAAGTTAACAATGACCCTTCAGTAAGGAGAAGCTTCCTACGCAGCTTTTAAGCAGTCCAGCTTGAAATCTGACTAGAAATCACTGCACACGAGAGACAGAGACCACAACACACAGGACAAGCACTTCTAGCAGAAGACTAGGTGCTCCGAAAATCAAATGGCATGTGTGTTAGGGAGATCTGAGGGCCTGGAGAGAATAAAATCAAAGAAATGATTATAAACTTTATGTAACTGAGTCTGCGAGCTTCTTTATACATGGAAGAATGTTGACCGACAATAAAGTATAATAGATAAAATATTAAAACTTGATATTAGATGGGACAACCCAAAAAACCTTTTGAGAAAAAAAAAGAGTACGTAATGAAAGAAGTTACATATTTTGAATAAGTACTGCAGATCTTCATAGACATACCT
>PVJO010015311.1:0-45353 GCA_004026905.1 Hystrix cristata | reverse complement strand
ACAAACTTGAGCTCAACTCGGGCAATTTAGTAACTAAGACCCTGTCTCAAAATAAAAAATGAAAAGTGCTGGGGATTAGCTCAGGGCAGAGGCCCCGGGTTCCATCCACAGCAGCTCAGAGCATGTGATGTGTAATGAAAAGGGCAGAGTGTGAATACGGGGTGACCCCAGTCTTGTTTCTGAGGGTGCATGTTCGTAGCTGATCCTCAAGCAGGATGTTAGCATCATCCCCACTTTGTGCAGGAAGAAGCTGAGGCCCAGAGAGGCTCACAGCTTGCTTGGAGTTGCACAGTGAGGAAGTCACGGGCTGCACTTGGGTGGATGAGACTGTGGTCGCTGTGGATGGTGTGTGGGGGCTCTGGCGGCACCATGGACTTTGCTGTATTAATTTCCCATTGCTGCAGAAACAAATGACTGCACACCGCACAAATTTATCTTGCAGTTCTGAAGGCCAGAATTCCAAAACGATTCCGTGTGGGCCAAAATCAAGGTTTGGAGCTTTTAGAAGAAAATCCATTTCCTGGCCTTTTTATTTATTTATTTATTTTTTTTGTGGTGCCGGGGATTGAACTCAGGGCTTTGTACTTCCAAGGCAAGCACTCTAATCACTGAGCTAAATCCCCAGCCCTTCCTGGCCTTTTTGAAACACTTCTAGAAGCCACTCACATTCCTTGGCTTGTGGCCTCTTCCTCCATCTTCAGAGCCAGCAGTAGGGCATCTTCTGATCTCTCCCAACCCAGATATTCCTGTCTCCCTCTTTTACTTAAGGGGACCCATTTGATTGCATTGGGCATCTCTGGATAATCCAGGATAAATTCCTCATCTCAAAACCTCGAAGTTCCTCACATCTGTGACATTTCTTTGCCATGTGAGATGATGAACATGACTATACCCAGGTTTCAGGGATCAGGAAGTGTGTGTTGCTTTATTCTGCCTATCGCGGTGGCCTTGGCCAAAGGCTCCTACTCTTGGGAAGCAGCCACTCTCTGCTCAGGGAGCTGTGGAGAGGCCAGCATCGCGTTCCGCAGGGGCTGAAGGGCTCGGTCAGGCACCTGTGTGTGCTGGAGGCTGGTGACTTGGCGAGCATCATGGGACCCCGGCAGAGAGCCCCAGTGCTCCCGGAGAAGACAGTGCCACTGGGCACCAGCCCAGGACTCGGGCACAGGAAGATCAGGGTTCGAATCCCAGCTCTGCCTCTGCCACTGGCCCGAGAATGGTGGTGATGGGGGAGAAAGAGGGAGGGCGGGGAGGAAACAAACAGATGCACCCATGTGACCCGATCTCATCTTTACCGCAGCCTTGCTCGGCAACCTGCTGCCCCCTCATTCAGCAAACATGGAAACAATGGCTCAGAGAGATCAAGTGCCTTTCCTGAGGTTGCACAGCTCCTCGGGGGGAGCTGGGATTTCCCACGGCTGCAGTTCTCAGGCCGATGCTGCCCGCTCCACTTCCACAGCTGTCTGCCGAATCCGTGTGCAAGTGAAGGTCTCCTAGTATTTTCTTTAAATTGGCTTACTACTTTTTCCTTTAATTGCATCTTTTAAAAAATGAAACGAGATTACTCCTATAAGTAGAAAATCACAGAATTCATGGGCTAGTTATATATGTATTTATAATGTA
Organism: Hystrix cristata; assembly: GCA_004026905.1. Classification (NCBI taxonomy): domain Eukaryota; kingdom Metazoa; phylum Chordata; class Mammalia; order Rodentia; family Hystricidae; genus Hystrix; species Hystrix cristata. The sequence goes on along the minus strand of PVJO010015311.1, from coordinate 43,733 downwards.
CATTAGGAGAAATTTATCACTATCGAGATGAAAAAGACGTTCATTTTATGTCAAACACTGTCAGTGTGTTTTGTCCTTCTCTCTGAGAATTGGCTCCAAACCTGCTCTGGTTCCACCAAATCACAATGCTATTAATGCCCATCATTTCTTAGGGTATGTGTTAGGGTTTGTGTCTAGATGTCCCCCTAAAGCCTCATGTGGTCATAGATGGGGCGTTTTCCGAGGTGGCTGGATCTAGAGTGTGTGATTACTAAATTAGTCCACTGATTGGTTTGGCGGAGTTCTGCTGGGATCAAGGATGTGATGCTAGGATTAAGGGTGGGAGTGCTGCCCACCCTAAGGGCAGAGAGCCTGGATAAAATATAAGGGACAGAAAGAGGCTCGTCTGTCCTCCCCTATCTTTCTTGGTTGCCTTGCTGCCTTCTGCCTGTCTGCCCTGGCACCCTGCCTCGGACCCAGCTGACTGTGGACTGAAACCTCTACAAACTGTGAGCTAAATAAACCTTTCGTCCCTCAATTTTGGGTGTCAGGTATTTTGTCTCAGCAACGAAAGAAAAGTAACTAAGACAGTATGAAATCTTCCAGTGGCTTCCCAGCACAATCAAATGTGGACACCTCAGCATGGACTCAGGCCCAGGCTGTTTTCCCAATCTCCAGTTCCTCTGGCTGCCCTACTTCTCTTATTACATTGGCGACACAACCAGAAAGTGTCAGGATTCGAACCCGGGCCAGGTGTAGTTATCACCGCAGGGCATCACTTTGCTAGGATTTCAGGTCTCATCAACACCCATGAAAGACAAGAAACAGGCTGGAAAATGAAGTAAGAAAGGAATTGGCTGGGTCTTCCAGGGCCCCAATCTTCCAGAATCTCCTTGGTTTCAAAGACAAACAGAAAAGGGTTGGATGAAGTCTACCAGCCAAGTTTTGTGGGTCTAAGAGATCTGCCCTTGCCAAAGGAGAGTGGCTTAGAGACTTTTTATAACCTACCACAGGATAGAAATGACAGACTGCTGTGGTATCCAATCCAAACCCACGATGTCAGGTATGGGGGCAGGGCCTCACAGAACTGGCTAGTCTGTCTGCTAGAAACTTCTTATAGGCATTTCGCTTTGCATTCCCTTTCTTTATTGCACTATGAATAGTTTATCATCTGAGAAGGGAGTAATGTCTAAGGAATTTACTTAGTGGTCAAAGTTTATGAATTTTGACTTTTCCCAAGAATGAAGAAGGAAAAAATAAACCCCAATTTCCTTTATCAGGACCTCCTGAGGCCCACCAAGGGGAATTGGATACAGGAGGTCCAGATCACCAGGAGGAATTACAGATCAGGCAGAAGAAGACCCTCACTCAGGGGCTGGCACATGGTTGATGGCTCTGCTTAGCAGTGATTCTGTCCTGGCTCAGAGCCTACCACCTCTGCAGGGCTTAGGAAAAGCGTGCTTCTCCCCAAGGCTGGGATGGGGGCAGAGTGGAGACAACGTCAACTCCAGGACCAGTCAGCCTGCCTCCAATCCCTGCTCCTTCTTTGACTTGCTGGGTGACCTTGACAAATCACTTCCTCTCTCTGTGCCTCAGTGTTTTCATCTGTAAAACAGGGATAATAATAGCACTTCCCTCTAAGGCTGGAGGTGAGGCATAAAGGAAGTAATCCACACGCATGCTTAGAATATGAGGGAAGTATTTACTGGACAATAATGTTGCAACTAGACAGATCTGGGTTGGAATCCTGCCATCAGCATTAATAATTGTGTGATTTTGGATGAGTATTTTGACCTCTCTGGATTAAACCCAGAGTCTTCCCACTGAGCTACAACCCCAACATGGGCCCCCTTTTTTATTTTTACTTATTTGTTTGTTTTGAGACAGGGTCCTGCTGTGCACTCACGTTGTAGCCCAGGCTGGCCTCAAACTCCCAGCAATCCTCCTGCTGGAGCCTCCCGAGTGCTGGGATTACAGGCATGTGCCACCACACCCAGCTGATTATCCAGAGATGGGTTTCACCACTGTTTTGGCTTTCAAAGGCGGTGGCGAGGATCCAGGAAGTGTAGCCCAGCCCTGGCTAGGGCAGGGTCCAGAGTGTGGGCTCTGCTCTCCCCTGGCCCCCCGAGGTGGCAGAGGGCCGGTGTGGAGCCCTCTGAGGCAGCCACAGTCCTTTCCCCCAACCCCCTTCCCAGCCACCCCACCCAGTTGTGACGCCTGTGCTCCTGCTGTCTGGGGCAGGGCGGAAGTAAGGCAGGCAGCCCGCAGCTTCCCCTTTTCTGCCTGAGCCCTGGGGGGCTGGCTCCTTCCCCTCAGTGTGTCGTTGGAGAAGGGGACGCAGCACCATGGCTCCCCGAGGGGCTCCCATCCGCCATATATGCTGCTGCTTCAGTGTCAGGATCGCCACCACCGCCCTGGCCATCTACCATGTGGTGAGTGTGCAGCCAGCTGGGGGGTTGTGTGTGCGTGTGCGTGTGCATGTGTGTGAGAGAGACCCCCGATCTACTGAGCCTCCCATCTCCCCAGGGGGCTTGGACAGACCCTTTCCCACTTCCAGTCTCAATGTCCCCCTCTGTCAGCAGGGGGAGGGCAGCAGAGCAGCGTAGAAGAGGGTCTTCCTTCCCAACCGGTGTAACTTACCTTCCCTGAGAGGCTAAATTCCTGCCTCAGTCAAATGGAGCAGAATGGCAGCTGCAGGGTCATCGCAGCTGCAGTAGCAGATGAGAAAGTGCCTTGGAGGCAGGGACCTGGGAGGAGCGCAGGCAGTGGTTGTTCCAGGATGTGCCACAGGCCCAGGTCCAATTCCTTCCTCCAGACCTGCACAGGCCCAGGTTGCTCAGGTCAGAACCTCTCTGTCATGTTTGCAGGGGAGGCAGGGGGCTGAGCCCTCGTCCCTCTCGGCCCGCCAAGCCCTGGCCTCCTCCCAGCAAAGAAAGCTCGAGACCCTGCGCAGACGTGAAGGGTGACCGCCTGGCCCCAGCTCCTGCAGAACAAAAGGCAGCTGTTCTAGCAGTTCCTCTCTGGGCGTGGTGTGCACAGGCTGGTGTGGCCTTTGCCTCCTTTCATCTCAGTGTGACCCTGGGCAGGTCACAGTCCTCAGGTCAAGCTTCCCCTTTCGGCTTGGGTGGTAGAAGGTCAGGGTTCCTGTTGCGTCCTGCCTGGATCCACAGCCCACCGCCAGCTCCTGGCCACATTCAGCTGCCTCAGGTCCAGGCGCCTTCTTGCTAGGGTGGCTCAGAGCCGGGGGCTACAGCTCTCAGGGGCCCGGAAGGGCTTCCTCAAAATGAGCCCAAGTCAGCAGGCTGTGGTGGGTGCTGCAGACTGCTAGGAGCTGACTGCCTCTCCTGGTCACAGGCAGGGTAGCCAGGGCTGCAGATCCCGGCTTCCCTGCTTCCTAGCTGTGCTGCCTTGGCAACCCACGGAACCTCGCTGAGCCTGTTTCCTCATCTGAAAAATGAGGATGAAAGTAATGCCTGTCTGATAGGACTGCTGCGAGGGCCACAGAGTTGACACTCACAAAACACGCGGGACAGTGTTTGGCACACCGTGAGTGTTTTATTAGGGGTGTGTCAGATGTGCTACCTGCTACCTGTGCACTTGGACCCAAGCTGTCAGGACACAGGACGCCAGTTTCAAGAGAAGCTCAGCTCCTGCGGACGCAAGACACGAGAGGCAAATGACACCTTGTCTGTCCCCACATCACGTCCTTTGGGCCTTCAGTCCCTGAGACAGTGCAGCGCACTTAGAAGGACAGTGTGGTGGGCAGAACTGTCCCTGCAGAAGGTCCCTGTGTCCTCACCCCAGCTCTGCCTGTCTGTGTGGCCTTGGACAATGCTGACTCTCAGCCTGGTTCCCCTTCATAAAGTCAGCTGTTTGGGGATTGGCCGCACGGGCCTGTCAGATGTGGAGGCCTCCAGGGTCCAGGGAGGTCACATGACTGGCTTTGGTGGGCAGGGAGGTCTGTGGGGCCTCTTGCTCTGTCCATCCCCGGGGTTGCTCTGTTTCCGGTGATTGTTTTTGCTGAGGAATGTGGGCGCTGGCCGCGGCTCTTCTGACTTGTGAGGAGCAGGAAACTGGCTTTCACGTCTTGGTTTCTGACACTTCAGTGTTGGTGACTGATGCTGGGTGAGGGCCCACCCACCCTGCCCCTCACAGGCCTGCGCAGAATGACTGCAGATTTCCTCCTGAGCATTCCGTCCAGGTCCTCACCTGTGAGTGGTTAAGTGATGCGCGGTCCCCACGCACAGAGCTGGAGCTGTGGCCGTGTGATTGGGGACACACATTGGAGCTGGCACCATGGGCAGAAGGTGCAGTCTGGCCAGGGTGGTTTGGACAGGGCAGGAGAAACAGGTGTGCAAAGGTGCGCATTTGGGACCTGTCCAGCGACGGCTGCAGAGACCAACTGGAGGTGAGGAAGGAGGAGGCACCAGGAGCGCTCAGTAGCAAGCAAAGAACCTAGAACCTGCTCTCTAGTGCGCATGGATATCTGGGGCTGGACGGTTTTTGTGCACTGTAGGAAGCTGAGCAGTGTCTTTGGCCATTGCCTGCCAGATGCCAGCAGTGCCACTCTACTTGCCACCTGTGTCCCTAGACTCAGAGCACGACTGCTCTCACCCAAGAATCACTGCCTGTAACATGAGCTGTGGAATGTTCTAGCGCCAGAGGAGGGATACAAACAGAAGAGTAGCCTGGAGGCTGGACGCAGGCCCAGCTATTCATCCTGGGCTGGGGTCTTCAGCTGACTCCTGTGGGGGTTTGTCTTCCTGTCCCCTTGGTGAGAGGCCTCTGCTTCTTCCCAGAAAGAGCAGGGGCAGGGGGCTTTCCCGCACCCAGCCGTCGGGGTGGCAGGTGTACTGATCTCAAACATCTGCACGGTGAGAGATACCACCGTGCAGATGTGCCAATTGCCCAGGCTGGTCGTCATCTGGAGCCAGCCGTGGGTGACGGTTCTGCGCTCTGTGAGCTATTTGTGGACCTGCCAAAACCTCTGGGGAGGGTTAAATTGGGCCCTGACGTCCTGGGAGACTGCGACACTTTGCTGAGCTGTGGGGATGTTACGAGCAGTGGCTTTCGGGCTCAGCGGGGAAGCTGGCCCTTGGCTTCTGGTCCAGGGCTGGGATCTCGCTGGGTTGCGGGGAGCATTCTCTGGGCACTCACACCTGCACACAAAGGAAGTTGGGGACTCTCAGCTCTGGTTTGTCATCAGCCCCGGGGGTCCTTCACTGGTGGCAGGATATAGGGAACCTCAGAGGACACCTTCGCCTGGAAATCTCTCCCTCCCTGGCCTCTCCTGCCCTGTGCTTCTGGAATTCCATCTTAGAAATGCACTGCAGGGTAAAAACTTACACCTGCTATGACAAAAAAACTTACCCAGATTTCATCTGTAGAAACAGGATACGTCAAAACCAAGCGAGGAGGAAATGCGCTAATGCTAACGGTGTTGTCTCTTGGCTATGATCTTGACTGCTCCCTTTTCTGTATTTTCCATATTTGGTGCAATAAACAAGTACTACTCTGTGCGTGTGTGTGTGTGTGTGTGTGTGTGTGCGTGTGTGTGTGTGTGTTGCATGTTACTGGAGATTGAACCCGGGGCCTTCAAACACAGCTACATCCTCAGCCCTATTCTGCGACAGGGTCTTGCTAGGTCACTAAATTGCCTTGTAACCCTCCTGCCTCAGCCTCCCAGAATGCTGGGATTATAGGCATGCATCAATCACTGTGCCTCACTACATGTACTACTTTTCAAAGTAAACCATTCATTTTTAGTCTAGTTTTAGATTTACAGAAACATTGTGAATATAGTACAGAGAGCTCCCATATACCCCTGTTGCCCGTGGTTAACGTCCACACTGGGGTGGCACAGTTGCCATAACTGGCAGCTGGCAGTGATAGGCTGCTGTTACCTAGTGGTCATGCTTCATCCGTATTTCCTCGGCTTGCCTGCTATCCTCCACCCAGGACCCCCTGAGGCCCCTCGGGGTACGTTGGTTACCCGGAGTCCCCTGCTTTCTTAGCTCCCTCTGCGCAGTGACTGTTGCTCTGTGCCCGTGCTTTTTGGTGACCTTGACGGTTTCAAGGCCCGCTGGTTTTGCTGACTGTTGTTGAAGGAGTCTCTGTCTGGTGGTTTTCTTGCCTTTTTTTTTTTTTTTCTTTTTTTTTTGAGACAGGGTCTCTCTGTGTAGTTCAGGCCAGCGTTGAGCTCACTATATAGCCAGACTAGCCTCGAACTCACAGAGATTCTCCTGCTTCAACTTCCTGAGTGCTGGGATTACAGGTGTCACCACCACGCCCAGCAGTCTGGTGGTTTTCTTGTACGGAGACTGGCATCGTGTGACTCTGGGAGGGGGCGTACCACCACCGCAGGGCGTGGTGAGCCTGGCCATGGGGTAGGGAGCCTTCGTCGGGTGTCTCCAGCACAGTTACCTTTTGCCCTCCTTGCTGGGCTGTGCCTGTTGGAAGGATGTCCTCGTGCAGTCCACCTGGGAGCACGGGAGCTGTGTCACCTCCTGAGGGTGGTACAGCTGCGTGGGCTCCTCGCGGGGTGGGGGGCTGGTCTGCTCTGCTCACTTCCCATGTCTCCGAATGATTCATTTCTATTGGAGGGACTTGTGGGTGTTATTTATTTATTTGTGTACTGCTGGGAATTGAACCCAGGAACTTGGCACTGAGCCACACGCCCAGCCCTTTTTAGACAGGGTCTTGCTGGGCTTGAACTCCTAACAGTCCTGCCTCAGCCTCCCAGAGTGCTGAGATCACGGGTATGTGCCACCACAACCAGCTTATTTATTTTACGCATGGGGTTGCAATCCCCAGCTGATTTATCTTTTTGCTCTTTTTGCTCACGGGCTCTGCTTTTCAAATCGGGGAGAAAGGTGGAGGGAGCCCTGTTACTCTCAAAGAGGCTGCCTTGCCCTGCCCGCCTCACTGCCCCCCCAGACGCATTCTCAGTTGTGTCTTAGGGCAGCCCCAGGCCCGGAGGTGGCCAGCTCCTTCTCTGCTTCTGTCCTGTCCTCGAGGGGCCCCAGTCTGCCCGGGAAAGCTAAGACAATGTGACAGATGACACTGCTGGCTGTGGTGGGGGCACTGGGGAGGTGGGGGTTCAAGGAAAGCTTCTTGGAGGAGGTGTGACTCCCAAGGGCGAGCAGGATTCGCTTCCGTGTGTCGGGTAAAGGGTGTACCAGGTGGAGAGAGTGGTGTGGGCAGGGACTGTGGGGTTTGGAGAAGCTGGGAGTCCATCAGGCCGGCTCAGGAGGGCCGCCCCGGATGGGGCTTCACAGTTACAAGGAGAGGTCTTTGCTCATTTTAGAGGTGAGAAAGTGGAGGACCAGCAGGACCCCAACCCGCTGAAGGCACAGGGGAGGGGCAGGATGCTGCCTCGGGCCTCCGCAGCCTGCAAATGGGCAGGCAAAATGAGCAGAGTGGACAGCAGCTTCCTTTCTGAGCCCAGGGCTGGGGCTCCTGTCTGGTCAGGCTGCCCTTCTCCTCACCTGGTTTTCCACCATTCATCTCTTCTCCGGTCCACCTCAGGGGAAGCTTCCTCCTCCAGGAATGGCTCCTGACTTGTCCTCCTCCGAATTCCTGGGGCTCCTTCTCTGCCTCAATTTGGGGGCAGAGACTGAAAAGAACAAAGACCCATCTTCATCACTGATGGCTGTGTGACCTCGAGCAAACCCAGTGTCTTTGTTGTCTGGGCCTCACTTTCTCCATCTGTTAAATGAGGCTGTAATTTCAGCCTCAAGGCAGGGAGGTGCTGAGCTGAGTAGCCCTGGTGGGAGGGGCTGGCAGACCAGTGCCCTGTGGGATGGGAGATGGCTGCAGAGGCCCCTTCTCTTTCAAAAGCTCTTCTGTTTGGGCCCTAAAAAGAGACCCTTGGAAAGTCCCCGGTGAGGGTCTGTGAAACCTGCTACCTTCATGCCTGGTGCTCCATGCTCCTTGCTCTTCCCCGGGGGTGGGGAGGAGGAGCTGGCGGGGCCAGGGTGAGCATTGTCACCCTCCCCAGGGCGTGGTTGAGGACCGTCAGAACTGACTTTTGCACCCTAGCCTCCAGCCAACACCAGCCCTTTGAGGAAGCTGCCTCCAGGGGACCCAGGAGGCTCTGAGGGGCAGGGAGCAGGGCCCTTGGGGGCAAAGTTGGGCTCTCACTGCTACACAGAGCCTGGGGGCCCATGAGAGTTGTCACTTCACTGTGTGACCCAATTCAGGACGGGCAGGCTGGGCCCATTCCTTCTCTACTTCCTGGTCTCAGGCCCAGGCCCAGGTGCTTCTGGGAATAGAACGGGTGGTGGCCCCAGCTATTGGGGGTCACCTTAGTTGCTGTCAGAGGGGCATGGAGGAGGCATCAGCCTGAGGGTTCCCCAAAGTGAGGGCCTAGGGCCTCCCAGATGTGCCCCTGGCCAGGGCAGAGGCTGGTCCTGCCAGAGCTGCCCTGTGACCACCTTGGGCTTGAGCGCCCCAGGAAATGAGGGTTTTATTTTGAGCCTAGAGCAGTGGCCCGGAACCAGGACATTGCCCTGAGCTCACAGTGAGGCCAGCGTTGGTCTCCCAGGGGACCACGCCTTGCCTGAAAGGGGGCACAGAGCCCTGTGAGGCAGAAAGCAGAGTGACAGCTATTTGGGAGCGGGCAGGATGGCCCCAAAGTCTCAGTTTTCTCCCTGTCATGTGGGCTCAGTCCCCACCTTGTGAGCGCTGACGCCTCCACGGTACAGAGGAGGAAACTGAGGCTCCAGGGGCTGAGCGACTTCAAGCTGGTGGTAGATATGTTACAGCAAAGTGTTACAGCTCTTTGAGAAACCAAGTGTCACTCAGCGAGTTGGAGAACTCAGGTCTATTTACGTCAAGGGGCCCGGGGGAGTTCGCACTCTGAAGCCTGCTGGCCCCGGGCAAAGAGGTCTCCGGTGTGCATGGGGGCGTTAGGTTTTGGTTTCTTGTTTAAGTTTCCCACAGTAGGATTTAGAACACAGACACAGTGAAGGTTTGTTACATCTTTGTGAGACATCACACAAGGAACAAAGTGTAGTGAAGTGATGTAACATCTATCACAGTCTAACGATATTTTGCTCCCATCAGTGGGGCCCGAAAGGAGGGCCCTGATCCAGGGGCAGCTGCAGGCCCTCTGAGGGAGTGGGAAGGTATCTCGGGCCTGTTATCAATCAGGGCGGCTGCAAACCCTGAGAACAGAACTAACGAATGAGTGGGGGTTACAGAGCGGGCTTACAGAAGCAGAACAAAGCACAAGTTATTTGGACAAAATTTCAGTTTTCATCCTCACACAGCGATCAAAGCCCACGGCCCTGCTCCAGAGAGGGACACTGGAGAGGCTGTCTTCACCTAGGGGAGCCTGCTCTCTGAAACTCGGCACTTACCCCTGCCGATGTCACTCTCGCCTGCCAAGTGGGAAAAGGGATGATCCAGAGGCCACCGCTGACAGCTGAGTCTGGAGGATCCGGCGGCAACACTCATGGTCATGAGTGTGGATCTTTGCTCTCAAGATCCCTGGAGAGGTGATGGCTTGAAGAAAGGTTTGGACGGTGGAGGGCGACTAGCGTTGGGCCGACCCTGGAGACCAACTCTGAGTCCCTATACAATTGCCCCTAAAAGAAAAATTGAAGACCTCGCCTGTGGGTGTCTGTGCCCCTCCCTGGGCTGGGGACCTCAGTCCAGCCCCCTAAGCCTTGGCTGGGGTGGAGGGCTGCCTCTCTGTCTTCTGTCCCAGGGGCAGGCTTGTTGGTGGAGTGCTTGGTACTGTGCTGGCTTTCCCAGCCCCCGGGCTGGAGCTGGCTGCCGAGATCTAGGTGCGGCCAGTCCCCACTCTGCAAGTGCTACACTGTGTCAAGCCCCATTGGCACCGCTACGCTCTGTTGCTCTTAGGGCCTTTGCACACGTCGTTGCTTCTCCAGAGCGTTGGTTCTTGCTACCCTGTGCTGCCTGTGGGCCCGTGTGTTCCTAGTTGCTCCTATAGTCTCCTCACCTACCCAGCTCTGGACCTGCCGCCATGTACCAGGGCCTTACTCTGTGCCGGGCACACCACAGATGACCCTAAATGCAGTTCACCGAAAGGAGGGTCTCACGGTTCCTGGATGTACCTCCCACACTCTGGCCTTTGCTCCTGCCGTTTGTTCTGCTTGGACGCTGTGCCCAGTGTTTTGGGAGAAATCTGCTTGACTTGCTTCCTCCCAGGAGCCCTCCCAGAGTGCCTTGCTAGACCCCGAGCTCCCAGTGTGTCCTGAGCCCTGTGCGCTGGGACCCCGTGTGTCACGGCATCTGGCCTGCAGGCTCATGGAGAGCTTGGCCGGCTTTCTCTTCCGAGCACCCGGGCCCTGTAGTAGGTGTCAGTCAATCTCTATTTTATTTCTGCCAACCTTTAATTAGTGCCTCATTTGTCCATGGAGACGTGTGGGTGCCCCAAGGGCACATCTTGAGGATCACTCACACAGTAAGCACCCTCATGGGGCTTTGACCAGGACCGAGATGGCAGACAGGACCAGGCGCGAGGGTCGAGCCTCCCGCCTCACTGCTCCCCGGCCCCTCTGCCTTCGACTCCCAACTTGGAGCCCCACGGCTGCAGGGTCCCACGGATGCGGCTTCTTTCTCAGCCCTTACGGTTAGGGCTGTGCCGTGCTGTGTAGGCAGCTCTCTTTGCCCCCCCTGGGGTAGCACTTCAGCGTGCGAACCGATCAGGATGTGTTTGCCCGTTTCCCTCCGGGAGGGCGTTGGTAGACAATGGGGCCTGCCTTCGAACTCGTGTTGGGGTCCAAACACCCGCCTGTATTTCTGAATTACCATCTTCAGCAGTAAATAGGTATCACCTTGTTCACTCCTCACAACCACTCTCCCAGGTGGGGCTTCTTTTCTCTCTTCTACAGTGGGGGAAACTGAGGCAGAGAAGTAAAGTGGCTTGGTGAAGGCTGCACAGGGTCAGGGGTCTCACTGGGCTTCTCACTCGGGTCTGTGAGCCTGAGTCTAGAGAGGAGGGGACAGTTATATGAGGGGTGGCAGTGGGGGAGGGTGAGGAGGCTGCAGATAAGAGAGAGGAGCTAGGCTCTGGGGCTGAAGGCAGCTGCCTGGGTGGCAGCCGAGGGTGTCACCCTAGGACGGGGTGTTTCGATGCTATCTGGGCTCCATGGAGAGGTGGCTGGGGAGATAGCATGGTGGGGGAACAGCCCTCACCCAGCTGCCTTGATAAGCTGGGACCGGAAGTGTGGGCAGGGTGGGGCCCTTCCTCTCCCTGCCAATACATCAGGCTATCATCTGCCTTCTCCCGGGTGGCCCTGGGGGACCCTAGGGAAGCGGGGACAGGTGAGGAGGAGGCGATAATAACCATCTAACATAACGGCCTCAGTGTGTGGCAGCCTAGGCTCCCCCAGTGGGGATCCAGGGCCGAGGTAGGCGAGAAGGGGTGTGGCACTGGGCCCGCCTGCCAGCTGTGATATCTGTTGGGGAAGGCTGAGGCAAGCTGCTGTGCCGAGTCGAGTCACGCAGGTGAGCCCCTGGGCCTCAGGACCGCGGGGAGTGAGCTTGACGTTAACAGACAGGGAAGCGCCCAGCCACACACAGAGTGTTCAGATTTTCCCCCAAGAACCACAGAGGGACGGAGGGTCTCCCTGGCCTCCTCTGAGATGGAGGTGAGTCCAAGGAGAAGCAGGGTGGGCTTGTCTTCCTGTGGAGGGAGTTGGCTTCTGGACCCCAGAGTCGGGGGTCTGCTGTCACCATCCCACCTGTGTGATCTCCATCATCACCATCCTACCACGTCACCACTATCATGACCCCTGACAGTGTCATCAACATTAGTGCAGAACTGTGCCATGTGCCCACTGCAGGGTATCTCACCTCCTTCCAGGAGGTCCTCTGGTGCCACTTCCATTGCCACCACCCCTGGCACGTTTGCTGTCGCCTTGTCATCATCAGCCACCCCGCTGCCCCCGATCACCTCTGTCATATCACTCCAGCTCCTGCAACATCACACAGCCTCTCCCCTCCAGTAAGGTCACCGTCACTGGTCCACTTGCCCAACATGCTCCTCCATTTGTCAGCCTGTCACCCCGGCCATGCTCAGTGTCACCCTGCTCCATCCTTCCCGCTGTCTTTGTCCCCTCCTGCACGACCCCTGCCTTTTTCAGCTCAAGCTGTGGGTTGCCACTCAGAGCCACCAGCAAAGAAACCACATCGCCTGTCCCCTTGGTCATGTCTCTCATCCCCCTGGCCACTTCCTCCCCTGCTCAGTTTAGGGAAGCAGAACGGGGAATTGAGACCGAGGAGGAGCAGTGGGGATGGGTGAAAAAGGGGAACGGAGAGTGGAGTGGAGAGGGCTGGGCTGAGCGGGGACAGGGTGGCCAGCTTGGAGCTAGACACACTGCCCTGGAGCTAGGAGGGCTGAGCTGATTCTGACTGCACATCTTGCTGTGTGACCAGGGGTCAGTCCGTGTCTCTCTCTTTGGGCTTCACTTCCCCCCAGTAATGTCCCCTCTCTCAGGGAAGAGACATCTTCCCCTGGAGGGATACGACATATCTGCACGGCCAGGCCCCTGGGCCTTTGCACATGATGTTGCCACTTCCTGGAATGCTCTTTCTCTTTGCTGTTGGAAAGCTCCTACTTACAGAGTATGCTCTGTTCACACCTGGGCTTCCCCTGGAGACTGACGCTACAGGCCAGAGTCAGTAGCTCATCTAGCTAGACGGAGGCCATATGTGCTCAGATGGTTTTGGGCAGTGAATGAGGCCATGTAGAGGAAGGCCGCTGCCCGCAGCACCTGCAAAGGTGGGGCCAAGGCAGGCCCTGGGTGAGGAGCCTGAGGCCCAGAGAGGTCAGTGGCTGACTCAGGAGAACCGAGCTTGGGTTGGGTCCAGCTGACACCAGCCCCTGGCTCTATAGCACGGTGTTGCCTGTGGACAGTGAGGGAACAGAGGGCCAGCTGATGGTGTGGGGGACATTTGGCTGTCTGGATATCGCGGATGAGAGAGGCCTGGTCTCCATAGCGAGATGGCCTGGAAAGCCAGACTTTTGGGGTTCTGGGCCTCTGCCCCGATCTGGATCTGCCCGGGGACTTGGCAGAACCGTGCCATCTTTCAGTGGGTGGGCCCAGCTTGGTGGCTGTGTGGGCAGGAGGCCCTGGCAGCCTGCATGTGATGTCCTGCAGCGTCGGGATTCTGGCCTTGTGACCTTCTCTGTTCCGCGTCCCCAGGTGCAGATGGAGGTGGCTCCTCGTCGGGGGAGGCTGAGGCGAGGGCCACACAGCAGAGCAGGGCAGTTCAGGAGGCCTCCTGGCTGCTGTCGCTTGAGTTCCTGCTGTCTGGAATGGGGGCGACTGCCCTGGGAGGGGGCAGGTGGCTGTGAGATCAGGAGCTACACCCAGCGCCAGCAGCCTGGCCCGGAGGATCCCTAGCTGGGGAGCAGAGGTCTCAGGGTCCTCATCCTCGGCAGCCTTGGGATGCAGGGAGTTGCGTCCTGGGCTCAGCCTCCCTCTCCGCCCGGCACACAGGTCGGAGCACAGAGGTCAGCTTCTTCCGTCCACTCTCCCAGGGACTGGGCATGCAGGATTGAGCCTGTCCCCTCCCCGGGGCAGGGACTTGCCTTCCACTGAGGGCATCTCTGGAAGCCTCGGGGTGGTCACCTGGTGGGGTGGACCCGCCTGCCCAGGGCTGTTGAGAAGGCCGGTAGGGTGGGCTCTGTGCTCAGGCTGCTGGGGAGGGAGATGGCATCTGTCTGACTCACCAGGGGAGTGGGGCGGGGACAGGCCGTGGAGAACCAGGAGGGGGAGCCCTGGGCAGGCAGTGCAGGGCAAAGACACTGGCTCGGGTGTGAGTCCTGGACCTGGGCCTCTCCGAGCCTCATTCCCTCGCCTGTGAAGTGGGGGTGGGAATAGGAAGGACAGTCCCTGGCTGGTCGGGGCAGAGTCCTTTGGCATGGAGTTGGGCTGTGCCAAGCCCCCTCCAGCCCCTCCCAGGTCGCCGGCCATAGAGTTGCATAAAACAAGTGGATGGAGGCCCCTTCTAGAGCTGGAAGTTGGGATAGTCTGATTCTGAGCTTTGCTCCGTATCTAGACAGACCTGGATTCCTGAGACTTCAAGTCCCCTCATGACGTACCTGGGAGGTGCTCACGTGCCCTCTCCGAGCCCAGTGGCAGCTCCTCTGTGCTCTGCTTCTGTACCCCGCGACAGGGAGCTCGCCACCTTTCAGGTGCTGTCTTCTGACTTGGGGCGCACCATCATCTACCTCTCTTTCCCTTTCTCTCATGATGAAACCAGCAGGAGTGGAGCCGCGGGGGGCTCCGGGCTGTTTCTGCTTCCTGTGGGCCCCGCACAGCCCCACACACCCGCCTCCCGTGGGTGAAGCCTTCGCCGGGCTGCTGTGGCCAGCCTGCTGTGAGAGCCCGCATAAAACCCACATAAACGTGCAACAGCAGAGCCGATTCTGTTTGCCGAGGCCTGAGCGCAGTGCTTTGCAAACACGGTGCAGTTTATTCTTGCTACATACCGAGAGTGCCCCTTCCAGATGAGATGACTCAGAGGAGTAAAGCGACCTGGCCAAAGTCACGTAGTAACCTGAACTCAAATCCTTCTCAGTCTGACTCCAGAGCCCCTCTGCATCACTCTTCTGTGTTGGCCCTTTCGGGGCCCCTGAACAGGATGAACCATGGCAGAAAAAGAAATCAGGACCTGTGTCTGAGCTAAAAAAGAATTAAAAAACCAAAACAAAACAAAACCCACGTAGTCAGCAAGGGGAAACAGATGGTGGTTGTCTGTCAGCTGAGCATGAGTTGCCAGTACAAGGCCACCTAGAAAGCCAATGTAAATTTGGGCTCTATTAATAAAGGTAGAGCACCCACTCCAAGGGAGGGGATAATTGTGTCATTCTCAGTGTGGGCAGATGGGTCCTGGAGAAGTGTGTGCACATGTGTGGTGGAGGAAGGGTGGCGACCCTGCTGCAAGAACACAGACATACAGGACAATCTGAAGTCCCTGTGGCTGGACGCATTTAAGTAGAAGCTGCATGGCATAGGGTTATGCCGGATGGCGCGGACATGGATGACGTGACCGCTAGGATCCCAGTGGCTGGCACAGCGCGAGTGCTACCACCCGCCAGGTGCTTTGGGTGGATGACCTCATCTGGCCACCTACAGCCCTACGAGGCAGATGTGATTATCATCCTCTCCGTGCAGATGGGGACACTGTGCCGTGGGGACAGCTGTCAGGGCCCCTGTGGCTGCCCAGGCTGCCCAGGTCTGTGCTGAGCTCCACGAGCCTCAGGTGTGGTGACTGAGACCTGGGACGCCAGAGCCTGGCTTTGTGATGACAGCCTTCCCACCACCTCCTGCCAGGCCGTCCACTGTGGTCACTACAGCCCCTCCCAAGGGCTGCACCTGATTCTGAGTCTCTTCACAGTGGCCTGTCAAGACAGCTGCTAGAATTAGATCCATTTTGCAGATGTGGAAATAGGCGCAGAGAAGCCAATAACTTGGCCAAGAGTGCACAGCTAGAAAGATGAAGGACCAGATGATAAGCTGGAGCTGTCCTCCTGTAAAGGCCACTTCCACCGGGCTTCCCATCTCCCAGGACCCCGACTGCGCGTGGGGCTGATGGCCTGTGTTCTGTCCCCAGGTCATGAGTGTCCTGCTGTTCATTGAGCACGCGGTGGAGGTGGCCCACGGCAAGCCCCCCTGCAGGCTCTCCAAGACGCTTTATCTCAGGATCGGTAGGTCTGAGACTGTAGGCAGGGCCTGGCTGGGGCGGAAGACTGAGGTCTGGTCCTGCCCTGCTGGGTGGCCCCGGGAGCCTCTGGTCCTTCCCTGCGTGGCGCTATACCTCTTGTCCCATGGTGTCTCCCGGCAGTAAGAGCAGAGGTTGGCACTCGATGCATCTGCCAGCCTATAGAGGTGGCACTGCAGTCTGCCCAGCACACTAGAGAGAAATGGAAACTCCCGCCTGGGCCCTGGGGCCTCCCTGACTGTGGCTCCCATCTGGCACCTCGCTCCAGCCCCTGAGGCCACACCATCCCCCAGCACTGTGCCCCATACTCCTGTCACTCACAGGCCACTCCTCAGGGCCACCTGGCTGAAAGCAGGGTTGGCCTGGCCTCCCACAGTTTCCAAAGCATGGTCCTTGGAGCCTTGCTGGGGGTTCCGTGGCACCCCGGACCCTCAACCTGTTCCCTCCCCTTTCAGCGGACCTGGTCTCCAGCTTCCTGCTCATCAGCATGCTGTTCATCATCAGCCTGAGCCTGCTAGTTGGCGTGATCAAGGTAGGAAGGGGTGCCAGGGACCCCAGATGCTCTCCTGCCCCGAGATTTTCACAGCCACCTTTGGGGGCCTCCTTCCTGTAGGACTCCCTGGGCTGGTGGGCCGTGCTGGTCACTGACACTGGGGAACTAGGTGGTGCCCACATCCTGTCACACTGCCAGCGCAGGCAGGGATTTTGAAAGAGAAAAGCGGAAGGGTGGCTTCGAGGCCGGGGAGCAGGGCCGGCGCCAGGTTTGTCACCAGGGATGGGAGCCGAAGCGTCGGAGTGCAGATCCATCCTTGGGTAGCCCCCCCTCTCTCGGAACCCAGGTCCCACCCACCTCACATTCAAGTCCTCATCGCACAGGGTGGCCGCAGGGGCTTCTGCAGAAAATCGAAGTGTCCTGCCGAGAAAGTGGAGGAGGTTGTCCCCAGAGACCTGGGTTCGGTTGGGTTGTCCCCGTCACCTCCAGAGTGGCTCTAACACCTATGTGAGATGTTAGGAAACCATCCTTTCTCTGATTTGTCCCCACCTGTGGGTGCATATGTATGAATATGCTTTCAAGCGAAGGACGGGGACGCTGGCCAGCCCTCCCAGGGCTCTTCCTATGATCTCGTGCGCTCGGCAGTAGCTGACCGAGGGAGGTCACCGTCACCAGGGCGGCCCCCAACCTGAGCTTGTGCTGGTCCTTCTGCCTCCAGGGCCCGGCCCTTGCTCTCTGGCCTGCTCCTAGTCACCTTCTGGGTGTGGTCCCCGTGTCCCTTCTCCAGGATGTCCCTCCTGGTCCTTGTGTCTCTTCCCCGGGGTGCCCCTCGGGTCCCTTCTCCTCTATAAAATGGTCGAGAGCCCTTCCGTGCTGGGTTCCTGGAGCAAATCGAGTCAGGTCCGGCTCTTAGAGGCCCTGTAGAGGGGGACCCCAGAGGTCCCCCGAGACACAGAGACCCTTCTCCTGTCCCGGGGTGCCACTCAGAGGAGCACCTGGACCCAGGTGTGCCGGAGGGCCAGGAACCAGGGAGGGAAGGGACACAGGGGGCCATGGGGGAGCTCGGTGCCAGGCGCCTGCGAGGACCACGGCGACAGTGTTGGGCCTGCCTTCCAGAACCGGGAGAAGCTCTTGCTGCCCTTCCTGTCCCTGCAAATCATGGACTTCCTGCTGTGCCTTCTCACCCTGCTGGGCTCCTACATCGAGCTGCCCGCCTACCTCAAGTTTGCTTCCCGGACGCGGCCTGTGAGTACCAGCCAGCCGAGTGATGGGGAGCGGGGTGTCCTGGCTAGTGTCTGCAGGCGGGCGAGATCCGAGGTCTCCTCCCTGGAGGCTGCGTCTGTATGCACGTCCCATCCTATCCTGGGAGGACTCCGAGGGGAGCGGGCGTGGGTCCTCGGCACCTTGAGAGTTCCCCTAACTGCAGGCCACAGCCTCTGTGTGAGCCCCCGCCCCAGCTCCGAGAAAGACAGGGCCACTGGTGACAGGCGCCCCGCTGGGGATGACGACGCCTCTGGAGTTGCTTTTTACGTGTCCTTGACTATTGTCCTTGAAAAGACTGGGAGCGCCTGGCCTGGGCATCCTGAGACTCTGGTTCTAGTCCCCGATCTGCGCACGACCTTGGCTGTGACCCTCAAGGCGTCCCTTTCTGTCTGTGTGCAGTGGGTCAGAGAGTCACCAGTGTCCCTGGTTGAGCAGTTTCTCAGGAAGGTGAAAATGTGCCCACAGTGACTGGGCCTCACTTGCTGGTCTTCACTCTTTCTCCTTCTCCTCATCCTCCCCAGGGCCCCTCCAAGGTCCCCTTGATGACCCTGCAGCTGCTGGACTTCTTCCTCAGTATCCTTACGCTCTGCAGCTCCTACATGGAAGTGCCCACCTATCTCAACTTCAAGTCCATGAATCACATGGTGAGTCTGAGCAGAGACTGGCTGTGCGACCTTGGGCAAGTTGCTTCACCTCTCCGTGCCCTGTTTCTCAGGCTGGGTTTCCTGGAGGAACAGACTTGAGTGAGTGATTTATTGAGGGAGGACTCTTAGGGAGGAAGCCAGGCAAGGACAGAGTGGCTTTGGGAGCGGGCCTGCAGGATCCCAGGGGTATCCTGGACTGGGAATCACACACGGAAATAATATTCGTTTTTTTTATTGCTGCCTGACAAATCACCCCAAACATCGAGGGTTAGAGCGACACACACTTGTTATTCCCCATGGTTTCTGAGGACCGGGGATCGGGAGTGGCTGGCCTGGTGGTCCTGACTCAGTCTCCTCAAGGCTGTAGCCAAGATGGCGGCCCTACTCGGCTGAATCTGAGGGATCTGCGCCCCAGACGGCGCCTCACGTGGTTGCTAGTTCCTATGGCCCTTTAGTAGCGCTGCTGAGTATTCTCATGATATGGCTGCTGGTGCCCCCCAGTCTTCAGGAGGGAGAAATGGAGGGGCAGACAGCAACGTCCTTTACGCCCTTGTCCCGGATGTCACACACTCACTTCCGCCATGTTCTGCTGGTTAGAAATGAGTCACCAGGCCTAGCCACACTCAGAGGTGGAGGAAGCAGGCTGCACATTTAGGAGGAAGGAGCGTCCCAGAATGCAGGGACCTATTTGTCAACCACCCTAGAGACTGTCTGTTCGGGGCATGGTTATGGGGGTGACCTCCCGGGGTGACAGGACTAGATGGCTCCCCTGGGGCAAGGAGGCTGACCTCTAGTAAGGATGCGGGGCAGCCATGGGCAGCCAACCCCCCTGCTGGGTGGCATGCAGCCTGGGACAAGGACTGGGGAGGCAGCAGGCACACTGCTTCCTGGGCTGTCACTTGCCCCCCAGGGTCGCTGTGGCCAGTGGGCTGGCCGATGACTGTGTCGCCCCGTGCTGCTGTGGGTGTAGAGTGCGGGTTCCTCATCTTACACGGACGGGTGCTGCTGGAGGTCCTCAGGGCCGGAGGTGTTGATGTGGCCCCACGTCTGTTGCAGAATTACCTCCCAAGCCAGGAGGGCATGGCCCACAGCCAGTTCATTAAGCTGATGCTTATCTTCTCCATTGCCTTCATCAGCGTCCTCATCCTGAAGGTGAGTGGCCCCACCTGCTACTCTGTGGTCCCCAGGTAGCGGGGATGTGTGCTCTTGCTGTCCCCTGCCCTGCTTTGAGCTCCTTTCTGGTCCTTCCCATGCCAGCTCCTCCACTCAGGGTCCTTGGGGACACACATGAACTGGACACAGATATGTTCAGGTGTCAGGGCTCAGTGTGGCACCCAGAGAGGCCCTGGCCCGGCTGCTCTGTCTGGCCTCAGCTTTGGGCCGATCTGGGTGTGGGCCAGGCCCACCCTCGCTCTCTATGGGGTCAGTCTCAGCCGGCCTCTTCTCTCTGGGCCCCGTCTACAGCAGGGGCACCCTGAGTCTTGCTCAGCCCACATCAGTTTTATGTGACTCAGGCACCACAGTGAGGACCTGAGGTCATGAGAATAGAAGTTTGGTGACAAGAAGGAGGGGGATGAGGGGCCAGGCACAGAGCAGAGTCCAGCTTTGGGTCCCAGCTTTGGTGACACACTGTGGTGTTTGAAGCAATGTGAGCAGCCGAGTGACATGGCAGGAAAATGCAGGTGGTCAGGGAAGCCAGGACTGTCCAACTCAGAAAAGGGATGATGCAGAGGGGCATGCTGGCTGTGTCTAAGGACCCAGGGAGCTTAAGGGGAATTGTGGGATGTTGGGGGTCACAGCTAGGGTGGCCATCACTCAGTGGGAGGACGGGCCTTTAAAAACCCTGCTTCTCGTGTGACAAGAGGGACACAGGGCCACTGCAGACATCGAGGAACCACAGCTGAGCTGCAAAAGGCCCGCGGCCAGCCCTCCAATGCCCACAGCCACCCAGTGTCACTGGTGCACGGTAGCATTCCTTCCGCCTGCCATCGAGGCCCTGAGCCGCCTCTGCTGTCACAGGACGTCAAGATGGAACACGCACTCGGTGCCTTTGCACACCCTCACAGGGCTGACCTAGCGCAAATGTGCTAGTGAGCCATCATGGAGCCTTCCTGAAGGCTTCAGGGGAGACAGGGAGGGCTCCCCGCTGCTCGGTCTGCGCCCTTCAGGGACCGGCTTTTGCAGCCCCCCTCCCCCAGCCAGCCCTCCTCCCGGGGCTCCCAAACCTTTGTTCCCTGAGTTTTCACTCTTTCTCATCTGTGCGTGTGTGGATTTTGTCCCCGTCTAAGCCCCACCAAGGGACGCCATTAAACGAGACCTTCCACATGGTGGACTTGCACCTCTCTCTCAGGGGTGGTGGGGGCTGGCTGTGGCTCCGTGAACATTTGCCCCTCATCCCCTTGTACCCTCCCCCAGTTCCCACTTCCACGACTGGGAGGGAGCAGTGGCTTGCACCAGCGGACAGTGATGTACATCTGCACATATGCGTTTTCTGCATTTAGGAGCACTAACACTGACCCCACCGCTTTGTTGTTTGCTTTGAAAAACAATACACCAGAAGCAATTTTGAAAAGACCTTCCACTGTCCGCTCTGTCTCAAGATGGGCAGGGTCCTCTGGAGTAGTGAGCTCCCCGTCACTGGGGATGGTCAAGCGGGATCGGCAGGGTGACTACCGGGGAGGCTGAGGGTGAAGAGCAAGGCCCTCGATGCGTGGTGGCTGCGGGCCGTGGGGAAGGCGGGCCCTGGTCCGAGCAGCCGCAGAGGGATGCTGGCTTGTGGGGCGAGCGCTGGCCCCGCGGGAGGTGCCGGCGTCTGCCCAGGGCAGCGAACACAGCTGAGCTCGGCCTTCTGCAGGTCTACATGTTCAAGTGCGTGTGGAGATGCTACCAATTCATGAAGTACGTGAACTCGGCTGCCGAGAGTGACTCCAAGATCCCCCCGAAGGTGAGCCTGGCCGCCACCCAATCCTAGCTGTCCTGCTCTCCTACTGTGCCACCTCGGGCCAGTTCCTTTCCCTCTCTGGGCCTCCGTTCCTCCACATTTAAGAGGAGGGTTGGATCAGAAGACATGGGAACCCTTTCAGTGCTGATAATTGGATATTTCATTCATCTGTTCATTCATTCATTCAGCATTACTGCTCTTTTGACTTTGTATCCAACCCTGGGTGCAGAGAAAACCAAGATATTCTCTGCCCTGGAGGAGTGTAGAGTCCAGGTGAACTCAGATGCAGATCCCCTTGCAACTTGGTGTGAAGCACAGGGACAGAGGTGGCATCTGGGGCCTCAGGGGAGGCTTCCTGACGGAGGCCATTCTGGTCTGGTCTTGCATGATCAATGGGTACAGTCAGCTGGGAAAGGGGAAAGCAGGGGGCGTTCCAGGGTGCAGACGGGGATGGCTTAGAAGCGACTGACTGCAAAGTGCAGCTGGTTTAAATGATTAGTGGCTCACTCTGCTCACCTGTGAAGTGAAGGGCGTAGTACTCAAGATAGTTTTGGTTGCAAGTGGCAGAGATCTAACTCCATCTATCAAGTGGAGAAAGGGAATTTACTAGCTTACAGAATTTGCAAGTCTGGTGTAGGTCCTGCTCAGAACTGGTCAAGTCCTGCTGTCAGGATTTGATTTCAGTCTCTCCATCTCTTGACTCTAATTTCCTCATTATTGACTCCATTTTCAGGCAGTCTTTTCCTTATGGTGGCAAAATGGCTGCCAAAACCCTCAGGCTGACATCCTCCCCTCTCAGTCATCCCAACAGAAAGAGGAGTACATTTGATTGGTCCATCTTGGGCCTCGTGTCTTTCCCCAAACCCAGGACTCTAGCCAAGGGGATGAAATTCTACTTTGAATGACCGAACTCAGGTCGCATGTCTACCCCCTGGATCTGTGGAATGGGACCAGTACATTTTTCGTTTGTTGTTGCAGTACTGGGGATTGAATCCAGGACCTTCACACTGACTTACATCCCTGTCTTAGTTGCCTTTCTCTTGTCGCTGAGACACCCAAAATTAGGGGAAGAAAGGTTTATTTGGCTTACAGTTCATGGAGGTTTCAGTCCACAATCAGCTGGCTCCAAGGCAGGGTGGCAGGGCAGACAGGCAGAAGGCGGCAAGGCAAGTGAGGGGCAGGCAAGCCTCTTTCTGTCCCTTATATTTTATCCAGGCTGCTGGGATTAGGTTGGTGCCAAACCAATCAGTGGGTTGATTTAGTAATTACACGCCCTTAATCCCAGCATCACACACTCTAGATTCAGCCACCTCTGAAAAAACCCCACGTATGACCGCACGAGGCTTTGGGGGGACATCTAGGCACAAACTATAACAATCCCCAACCTTTAAATTTTCTTTTTAGATTTTGAGACAAGTTCTCAGTTATTAAATTGTCCAGGCTGGGCTCAAATTTGGGATGCGCCTGCCGTGGCGTGCCAGGGTTCCAGGTGTGCGCCACTATGCCTGGTGGGACCGATTCTTTTGCAAGCACATGGACTAGGATTGCTGCCCTGAGGAAGGTGGGATGTTGTTATCAAAACACGGGGAACTTGAGGCTGAGCAGGCAAAGGAGGGTCTGTGCACAGCGGGATCGGAAACCACACCTGGCTCACACAGGTGAGCTACCACATAGTTAATGCCCAAGACCTGCTATCACGATACATTTTCATCAGTATGTTCCTGCAGGTTGGGGTCCTGGTCTCTCCATTCCATGCCGAAACATTGGAACTGTGGGTCCTTCTTGGTCATTCTCAGCCCTCCTGTCTCTGTCTTTCCCAGGTGGTCCTGCCGTCCTATGAGGAAGCCGTCTCGCTGCCCTCCAAGTATCCAGAGGGCAACCTGGCGCCGCCTCCATACTCAGAAGTGTGACCCTTGCCAGGCCCCAGCCCTCGCTCTGGGAGGGGCAGAGCTGCCCTGTAATCTGCTTCTTTGCTTTGGGGGCCCCCTGTGGCCTGGCTGGCCCACCTGGCTGACTCCAGGACAGTCTGCTTGTGTCCCCTCCCTGGCCTGTTGCTTACGTGGGGCCTACGAGATGTGTATGATTGGGTCAACCCTCGGGTGGAGGTTCCCTTCAGTCTCTCAAAGATTCAGTCCGACTGGCTCATTTCTACCAGCAACACTTTAGACGACTGATCATTCTAAATTGGGGAGTTTAGTTCAATAGCTATCAACCTGATCGGTTTCACCAAGCAACTGCCAAATCAAAAAGCCAGATCAGTAAAATAATTTGGCCAAACCACAGTCCTTTGCATTAATTTGTGAATAGTTGGGCAGTTCACAAGGGGGTGATTCAGCCCCCCCCCCGTATATACACATAATGAATTTCTTGACGTCACTTGCTTAAACAATTAGCCATTCGGCCAACCCTCTGTCACTGAGAGTAGTGATAAATAGAATAGTGATACAATTCAATAAAATTAAGTATCCTCCAAACCATTCAATGCAAACTAACCCAGCAACCCCACCAGCTCTGGTCCACGCATGCCTCAAGTGGCTGGAGAATTGTTAACTCCTCTAGTTGGCAGGAGAATTGTTAATCCCAACAGTTGCCGGCTGTCAGCCTGTTGTCGGAAATAACAATTGTCTTCATCATAAACAGTTGCTTCAAACACACAATTGTTTTGCTAAAGAGCTGGCAGCACCTGCAGCCAAACGCTGGTCTGCTGGTCTGGCCGCTCCACGGCCTGGGCTCAGTGTGCTCACGGAACTGGATTCCGGGCCAGGCTGACCTCGCCTGCAGTCGTCTGGAAGAACCAGGTGTCAGTCCATCCCGCCGCCAGGCTGGTCAGGGCAGAGGCTGGCAGTGCCGCCCAGGGCTCGTGGCCAAGCAAAATCCAGGCCTGAATCAGGCATGGCCGCCTGCTGGAGTAGTCCTGTGCCGGTCAGGCACACAAAGACAGGCAGAGCCTCTGTGGGTTCAGACTTGGGTGTGGGGGTGGGGGACACGGCGGGAGGTGCCATCCACACCTCTCTGTGGTGGGGTCAGGGCTGTAGGACAGGTCCTCGGGTCTGTCAGGGTGCAGGGAGAGGGCCGCTCCTGCCACACCTCATGTTGCTTTTTGTGTGACTGGAAAGGGCTTCAATAAAGCAGCATGAAGCTTTGATCCAGCTGATGATGTGGTTCCTGACAGGCTGATGACAGTGTAGGAGGGCCTGGGGGCTGCCGCGTGTGCTCCTGTGCGTGTGCGCACGCACACACACACACGCGCGTGCACACACACACGCACACATGTGTTTGTTCAGGCCGGAAACTCCAGTCCCGGACCTGCCCAGCCAGGGAGCATCCTGACCTGACCCTGTTTCTGCCCCTGTGCGCCCCCATGGGTCTCCAAAGGCAGGCACCCACTCCACACACCTGGCCAGCGCCTCACTGCCCCCCAGAGCCAGGACCTACTTCACCCCTGGGGCTGACTTGCAGCCAGTGAGTCCCAGGCTGGAGTAGAAGATGGATCCACGAATGATTACAACAGTCTGTGGCTGACACTGCCGCAGGGAACAGTGTCAGCAGGGCCCAGACAGGGCTTCTTGGAGGAGGGGTCTCCCGGCTGTCTGGAGTGGGCTTGGGCATCGACGACCCCCCACCCCGTGGTGGAGTTGCACAGCGGCTGAGGGCCTCAGAGAGCCCAGGGTGGGCTGAGTTGGGCTCTGTCACCAACCCTCTAAGAATTCTGATAGAGCTTTGAATGCCACACCAAGGAGCAGGGAGGGTGAGTCCTTGGAGCGTTTTGAGCAAGGGATCAGTTTGGGCTTTAGGAAGGAAGAAACACAAGGACTGCGATAAAGCTGGCGAAGTTCTGCAGGGCAGCAAAGCGGGAACAGGTTTGAGAAGTGTTGCCATCCTTCTGGTATTGTCACCTTTTCTTGGGGATGGTAGATTTCTCCCTAGATTTCATCTCCTCTTGCTCAGTCCTCGAGCAATGAATGAAGAATGACTCTGGCGAGCTCCTGTTCACACACAAGGGAACGAGGGAACGGAGGCCCAGAGATATCAAGTGATTTTCCTGAGGCCACACGGCAGTCAGGATCAGACTCAGCACCTCTTTTGCTGAGAGGCCTTGAGTCCCAGCCGTAGGAGCTTGTAAAGGTCTGTAGGAGGAGGGACCAAGGTCCATGGCCATGTGTCCTGAGGACCAGGGGACTCTGAGCTGTCCGATGTACTGTCCTGTCCTTCCCAGGACAGTTATTCTCCCTCCCCAGCCCCGGCCTGGAAAAAAGGAGCAGGCTGAGTTGTGTGGCAGGACTGTGCCCAGGAGCCAGGCAGCCGGGATGGGGCGGCCGAGGGACAGGAAATAGCTGGGTTTGGGGAAGTCCATGTGGCTGGCCAAGCCAAGTGCAGCAACTGCCTGGCAGCCTTGCAGGCGGTCACAGCTGGCTGGCGGCGCACACAGGGGCCTTTGACAGGAGACCCTGGAGAGGCCTGATGGAGCTGGATGCCCAGGAGTTGCTGGGCCAGGGAGGAGGCTCGTGGGGTGGCGGGCCACGGTACCTGAGGGAAGCCTGCTGAGTGGGAAAGCCGAGGGCTGCGACAGGTGCAGGAAGACTGCCCGAGGCCCACCGGCCCTTTGGAGTGTTACCTCCCTGAGTCTCCAACAGCCTCACATGGCGAATGTCATGCTGTGGCTGGTCCTGAGGCCCGGGGAAGGGACGCTCTTGCCCCAGATCATGCTGCCGCTCCCGTCTCTAGGCCTCATGGGCAGAGGGGAGCCTCCAGTATGGCAGGACCCTGGAGCTGGCTGCAGCCCATCAGGACCCTGGACCGGAAGGGACTACGGAGGCTGCGGGTCGCTTGCTTCTGGGTGCGGCTCCTGCCTGACCTGTACTGTCACCACCCGTGGATGGGGAGCCCTTCCTATCCAGCTAGGCTTTCATGGCTGGCTGGCCACTGCAGGCAGTGAGGGCTTCTGCCTCCTTCCGAGCATGCTGGGAACAGAGAATACTGGGCCCTTCCTGTCCTTGCCCTCCTGGGTACAAGTGAGAGAGAGGAGCAATTACAACTTGACACCGGATGGGTGCTGGGATGTGAGGGGCTGAGTCAAGCCAGGCTTCCCGGGGAAGGTGACCCCTGAACTGGAGCAGGGGTTATCCGCCCAGGCAGAGGAGCGTGGAGGACGTCCTCTGCATAGGAATGGAGGCTGGGGAGGGCTTGAGATGTACAGAATGGGGCCGTGTGGTTTAGAGAGGGACCTCGGAACATGACAGCCTGTGCGTGACTCCAAGCTCCACTCAACTATAGTTCATGCTCTGAACCTCAGTTTTCCCATCTACAAAATGGAATAATGAGGACTTCCACCTCACAGGATTCTTGAGAAGCAAATGAGTTAACATGTAGATGGTTAGCACAGAGATGGTTAGCACAGAGAGTATGTTCTCTCTGTGCTAAGTGCAAAACAGAGCAGGAGTGTGAAACAGAGCAGAAACTCACACCTTGGTGGCTTGGACAATTGGGGATATATTTTTCATCTATAGGAAGAAATTCAGATATAGGCAGTTATTGGTGTTATTTCATCAGCTTAAGAAATCTCTGAATTGCTCTTCATCTTTCCCTCATGTGCTTAAGATAGCTGCAGCTACTCCTGCCAACACATCAGTCTTCAAGGCAGGAAGCCAAAGCCTTCCCACAGAAATAGGGCCCTGCAGCTCCTTTACCTCTCATTGGTCAGGGCTGGTCACACAGTGCCATTAGCTGCAAGAATCTGGGAAACATGAGTATTCTGCAAGGGATTTCAGAACAACCCAGTCAGCACTTGAACAGCACTTAATAAATGCTCGGCTAAAGGCATCTGGCGTTAGGTCCATGGCCTGGAGCTGAGGGTGCATTTGAGGAGGAGGGAGGAGGTGAGCCGGGAGCAGGTCCTGCGGGCTCTTAGCCGTTTGCCTTAGGAGTGTGGATGTGGTGCAGCGAGCTGCGGGGCCCTGAGGGATGGTGGACAGAGACGCGGTCTGATTTTAGACCTCAGTAAGCTCCCTGAAGACAATCACAGGCTGGGCTTCGCCACTGCTGAGTCCCTGGGCCAGAGAAGGCTGCTTCAAAACACGTGCGGGCTGAGGAAGCAACCACTCGCGGGAGCCCTGTGTGACACCTGCTGGAGGACG
Source organism: Hystrix cristata (assembly GCA_004026905.1). Classification (NCBI taxonomy): domain Eukaryota; kingdom Metazoa; phylum Chordata; class Mammalia; order Rodentia; family Hystricidae; genus Hystrix; species Hystrix cristata. Next base: position 16,577 of record PVJO010015311.1, on the reverse strand, counting down.
AGGCTCACGGCGGCCCGGCAGAGGCTGACGGAAGTGGTCCAGGTGAGCTGCCCCAGGGGCATGAACTCGGGCGTGGCGGTGGCCGAGACATCCAGACACAGAAACTGGAAGGGAGAAGCCACGGTGGGTGTACATGCCCAGGCGCGATGAAAGATGGTGTGCTGGGGTTTGTGGTGTTGGGGTTGTGCCACCTTGGGGGATACGTGATCAGAGGGCCTTGGGGAGTTCAGGAGTTCCCAGGCTTTGACTGGATCTTTTGGGTCTCCAGTGCATAGCTAGATGTTCTGCACTCTTCCTGCATTTGTTTCCCGTGTGTGAACGTTGTAACTTGGACTTGTCCTGCATTACATCTACTCTCTTGCAAACCATTGACTCTAGAATAGTAATTAATACACGCTGTGACTGGGCGAGCTGCCTTCTGGGGAGACCAGACTCAGTCCAGCCAGCGCCCAGTGATAGCTCCAAGTCGCAATGGGATCATTTTAAGTGTCAAGAAAAACAGACTAAGGGAAGCAGGGAGGACCCACCCTCTGGCTGACCTCAGCACTTTGGGGACAGCAGAGCCTCGGTTGTGGGTGGAAGAAGCAGCCCCTGTGGGGTCTGTGGCCACAGGCCTCTGCCCACCGCTGGCTGGCTGGGCTCCCTGGATCCGGTGTACACATTCCAGCCTACCTCCTAGGACCCAGGAGGAAGCCACCCTAATTAGCCACAGAGAGTGACTTGACAGGCAGTGCCAGCCCAGGAGCCACAGCTGGAAATAGATCCCATGTCAGCAACCAGTTTGCCGCCACCCTGGTGACCCAGGCGGTCAAAGTGCACGCTGGCTGCAGCTTCCTCTGCCCTATGTGCTGGGGCGGGGTGGGGTGGAATGCTCCAAGGGGGGACGCAGCCTGACCCTCCATCAGAGAGGACTCAGTCTTACCTCCAGTAACTCGTGACCCGGACACCATGGCTGTTTTCCGCCTATCCCTGGACAGGACCAAGTTCCCGCACCTTATCTGTAGGTGCAGCTGAGTTTCTGCCGGCGCTCTGGGAGAAGCACGGTGTTTGATGGCCCTCAGATGGGACGGTGGAAGGGACAGGGAAACGGTGGACGGCTATGCACGTTCTGGTCCTCTGCCTGGGGAGACCATGTCAGGCATCTTGGGAGATGCACGGAGGGAGGGCAGGAGCTGTGCTGGGTGGGATACGCTTACAAAAGCTGGGGGGGACAGCTTTGACATTGTAGCACACCTTGAGACACAGTGCTTGCCTAGCTGGCACCAGGCCCTGGGTTCAGTCCCCAGCGCGGCCAGGAAAAGTAATCTGCAGTGGCCCGAAGTTCCCGGTTGGGTCAGGGAGTGTGTTGTCCCCGGCCCCAAACCACAGTGGCTTCCTCTGCATTGCTGAGGTGGTACCACGGAGAAGGGGCCTGGGGTGTTCTTGCCCAAGGGCCAGGGGCATAAGCTGCAGGGAGTAAGCACCTGGCTGTCTTTTTGGCATTTTCCTTAGCACCCGGGCCTTCCCCAAACACAAACATGCTGCATTCAGTGTTCTGCCCTTCCCCCACCCCTTCTGCACCCATGTCTACTGAGGCCAGCAGAGTCCCAGGTGACCCTCAGTGACCGGTGCCCTTGTGTAATTCCCGCCCCTTGAGAGGGGGTGAAGGGACGTGACTCCTGTGATCAGATGACAGGACGTAGCACAGCTGTCAAGAAAGACAGATTAGCCCGGATGGGGCTGACTGAATCAGGTGACCCCTCCGAAGGGCCCTTCCTGAAGGGGGGGGTCAGAGCATGGGAGGGGACTTGAGGGGCTATCTCACAAAAAAACCTTGTCCCTTAAGTGGCCCCCAACAAGAGAACAGCGGGGAGGGGGGCTCATCCTACAAGCCCCAGGACCCGCATTCTGCCGGCACCAGGGGAGCCTGAGAGAGGATCCCAGCCCAGAAAGGAGCGCCCAGCTCTGCAGGACACTAAGCAGAGTCTGGCTTAGCTACGCACCAACGTGTGGCGGAGAGAGACCGAGGTGATGACCTGGCGCTGTTCTGAGATGCTGAGTTTGTGGTCATTTCTTCCAAAACAGTAGAACGTGGATAGCCGAGTCTTTCCCAATGGGGAGGAGGTTTGATTTCTCCCTCTCTGAACTTCCAGTGGCAGCAAGAACAAGCTGAATGTCTGATGTCACATGGACTAAGGGGTCTGACCCTGAAGAGGAAGCAGGGGAAGAGGGCAGCTAGCTAAATCCCTCTGTGGCCTGAGGCTCTGTGTTGAGGCCAAGGGGAAAGTAGCAGGGATTTGGAAATGGGGGAGAAAAGATCTATTCTTGTAGCTGGAAGATTACAGTAAATTCAGAGTTCAGATCTTTAAGAGGGAAAGAGAGGAGTTGAAATGACACGGGGAGCAGGTAGCGGGGTGCAGGGGGCCGAGGACCATGTGTCACAAAGGACAGTGGTAGGAAACGAGGTGTTTTTCATTAAGGAAAAGCTGCCTTGGCGGGTTGTGACCGTGGCCATGAGGCTGGGCCTCCACGCTGGGGTCCCGCGAGCTCCGAGCTGGATGGAGTGGAGCAGGGGCAGCAAGCTCTGAGCAGAAGTGCCTCCCCGACCCAGGCTCCCGGGCGCTGGGGTTCCGCGTGGGGTCGGGGAGCAGGGGTCCGTCGCAGCAGAGCCACCTGGAGGGCTCGGAAATGCAGAGTCGCCAGGTCTGAGCTGCAGCCTGGGAGTCTATATTTTTCTTCTGTAAAACCCTGCACAGACTTTAGCTGGGGCCTGACAGCAACCAGGTGAGGATTCTGCTCAGACCTCACGGTCCCACCTGGCCCAGGCCTCACCAGCAGGGAGCTGTTCTCCCTCCTTCCCCAGAGGCCCCAAACACAGGCTTGTGGTGGATGCTGGAGGTGGAACAAGTTTTTCTGAGCAAACAAGGATGTGGGCGCAGGCAATTTCCTGGGGAGGCAATTCCAGGAAACACAGTGAGAGAGGAGAGAAGGAGGCAGGGAAGGGATAACTGCACATAGTGTGTTTATAAGCAGTCACCTCTGTGACAGAGGTGCAGCCCTCCTGGAGCCCCGCCAGAGACCCCCAAGAGCATATCTCGGAGTGTCGCGGGGTAGAGGCAGGGAGGCTGGGTGTTCATCCTCAGCTCTTAGCCTTGGTCGAGGGTTGTCATGTGGACGTTCACTCCCCAGGGCCGTGCTGCAAACTGGATTCAGGTGGGCTGCAGGGCTCACTGAGCTGAGGCTCCCAGGGCCAAACCCGCACCTCCCTCCCCGCAGCCGCAGGGCGTGGCTGCCCGCTGGCCCCGGAAGGCACAGGCATGGGTGGCATCCGTGTTGACCACCTCTCTGGGTGAGTGGGGTGCCTGACCTGGCATTGATATACGGGTCAGGATGGTCTGTGAGGCCTTTCAGAGCCTGAGATTCTAAGGTCCACTTTCTCCCTGATAAAATATGGCATTTTCCGGGCCCAAAATGATAGTGAGTGGTGAGCAGTGAGGCATCCAGCTCGGAGGCTCTTGGTCTCATGGAGTGAGAGCCACTTAATGCATAAGGTCTGATATGCAACTGGCTCCAATTAAGGGAAAAAATGTACCAGCAGAAACTGAAGAGGGACTGAGTCATCTCGAAGCAGAGAAGAGGGCGGATGGATGGACAGAGGCAAGGAAAAAGGGAAGTGCCAGGGAGACCAGCAGTGGCCTGGAAAAGTGGCGGGAGCATTGGGAAAAGCTTTAGGTGTCCAGCCAAGTCTGAATTTTTTGGGGGGACAAGTCTTGCTATATTGCCCAGGCTGGCTTTGAACTCCTGGGCTCAAACTATCCTTATCCCTCAGCCTCCCCAGCAGCTGGGACTATAGATCTGTGCCACTGTGCCCAGCCTAAGTCTGAATTCCAGTATGGAATTGATTCAGGGGCTGCAGGGAGGGTGACAGAGGCCCTCAACACTTGCTGAGTACCCACGTCCTATTCTGGGCATCCAGGAGCCAGATGACGTGTGGTGCTTGTCTGAGAGCTAGGAGAGACACTGCTGTCTCTTAACCATGTGACTGGACGTGAGGACGTGGACAGCCAGGCGGAGGCAGCTCAGGAGAAGTCATGCAGGGAGGCTCCTGTGGGCTGGACTTTGTCATGACAGAGAAATGCAGCCTGGGCAAAGTCACTGGGACTTGGGGGCGTGTTTGTTACCGACGAGCCTCCTCTGCTGACCGGTACAAGAAGGTTTGGGAAGAATAATAAACATCCACACAATGTTCATTGCATTTCTTCCCACAAGTAGCTTGTGACATTGGTGTGGGGACTTTACTTTGGGGACTTGACTTGACAGACTTGAAGCAGAAGAGAGAAAAGGGGAGCGAAGTCCTTGCCCCTGGTGGGTGACAGAGGCAGGAGTCAACCCAGCTTCCAGGTGCAAAGTCCTTTCCACATCTCAGTATCCCTCCACACCTGGCATGCATGCTGCTGGCAGACGCAGGAGGATTTTTCCTCATCTATGGAGAAACTAAATTTAATTAGTTTGAATTTATTGGAATGGGCATTGGAATAAACACATAAACTGTACCTCAAATAGGCCATTTCATGGTTATTACTCATTAAGAGGGGGAGAAATTTTTAAAAAGTAGGGTGTCCCGGAGTTAATTGAAGATTGTTACCTTTAATTAAATAAATAATATTAGTGCAGGGCTGCATGGGTACAGCCAGACTGTGTCAAGAATGGCAGCGGACCAAGGGGACGTGCCACCGTGGGAGAGGCTGACTCCTGTCCTGGCGGTGCCAGATGGTCAAATCTGCTCTTAGAACAAGGCCAGGAGCACTGGAGGAGGAGTCCTGTGTGCCCACAGAGCCCACTGCCAGGGGCCCTGCAGGCCATGGAGAATGCCGTGCGCCCCCCGCCCACTGCGTCGCCCCAGTGACTCGCGGCAGCCGGGAAGAGGCCCCTCCGTGCATGTTTCCCTCTGGCCAATACCAGACACACTGTTCCCGATTTTGAGTCTTGGGGAAAAATGTTTCACATTTTTAAAAACACAAATATTTATTTTTTTCTCCTCAATGTATATGCGGAACTTCCAGCCCCATTGTGGCCCCGCTGCGGAATGTGTCGGCGGCCTTCTGCTTGGAAGCCAGGCCGGGTCCTGAGAGCCGACCTGTGGCCCGGAGAGAGAAGGCGCCTGTGTTCCCCGCGGCTCCCTCCACAGACCTGCCATTCACAGGCCGCTGAAAGGGCGATTTCATGGGCCCAGCTGCCTCCCGGCCAACAGAGCTTTGTACCGTGTCCTCAGGGAGGGGCTGCTGGCCGGGAGACCCTGCTCACGTTCCCCTCGTCCACCTTTGGCGGGGCCGGGACCGCTAGCGCTGCCCGCCGTGTGACCCTGGGTGGCTAACAGGGGAACAGGACTGCTTGACAGTAGTTCCTTCTTTTAATTCATTTCTTCATTTGCTCTGCAGATTCCCAGGGATGCAGGGCCACAGAGACAGGAAAGGCCCCCGGGAGGGAGGGGACACATCGACAACCCAACCTGCGGAAAGGGCCTGTGTTTCTGGAGAAGAGAATTAAATCTCCGAAGGGTGGAGGGAAGAGGAGGCATCAGCCCCTCGGCTTTCAGATTTGGGGGAGCTGTGAACAGGAGCAAATGAAACTTAAAAAGGGGAGGCTGAGGAAAGGCCCCACACTGCTTTTGCACTAATGTGGGCACACAGGGAAAGAAGGCCTGTGCTTCCAGGCTTGACTGCTCCTAACCTGGCTGGGCAGGTTCAGGCTGGCCAGTGAATGTGTCTGGGCCTCAGTTTTCCCATCTGACAAATGGGCTAATACACTCCATTGGGTCTGCTGACCTCAAAGATTTGTTGGGAGAACAAAGGCAACACGGTGAGTAACTTTGCCATGTGGAAGGGATTGTCATCCTTATTGCTGGAAACTCTGAGAACAACTGACTGGGTCTGCTTTTCTTCTTCTTCTTTTTTTTTTTTGATACTGGGATTGAACCCAGTGCCTTCATACTGAGCTATATCTCCAAACCTTTTTTATTTTCTATTTTGAGACAGAGTCTCATTAAGTTGCTCAGGCTGGGGTGGAATTTGTGATCCTCCTTCCTCAGCCTCTCACAGTGCTGGGATTACAGGCATCGATAATCACATTTTATTTTACTTTTGGATTTTTGAGACAGGGTCTCACTATATAGCTCAGGCTGGTCATGAACTCACTATGAAGCCTAGATCCTCCTGCCTCAGCCTCCTGAGTGCTGGGGTCACAGGCATGTGCCACTGCTCTTTATGAAGCCATCAGCACCAAATCACGGGCTCCTCAACGACCTCATCCACCCCCATTGCCTCCTTGAGTCCATAGTGGGGTTCAGCTCACTACCTCACAGTGGGGGTTAAATGTCAGCAGGTGAGCTTGGCGGGGACACTAAACCATGTGCAACCACGCACAAGCCTTGATCTTGGACTTCCCCGTGCTGGATGCAGAGATGGACGCAGCGGAGGCCTCCGGCTCACAGGTCAGGTGGAGGGGCAAGGCGGGCACGGGGAGGCAGCAGCGGGCTGAGAGCCAGGCCTGGTCCCTTTCCTGGCAGGGACACTCCTCAGCCGTGTGACTTCAGCAGGGCGCACCAGGTCTGCTCCTCGGCTCTTCTCCTGCGAGTGCAGGGAATGACAGTGTCGCTCCTGAACCTGTTGGGAGGGCTGAGAGGGGCCTACAAGCTGTCTGGGCCTCGGGTCACCCGAGGAGGCAGACGCTGGTGTCATCCCTCATTTCCGTGTGACCCTCCGGGCCCAGAGAGGAGAAGTAAGCTGCCTGGGGCCACACAGGCTGTGTTTAGTAAACCTGAGACCCAGCACCCACATCTGCTCTTCACCACCTTCCCTGCTGCCTGTGCACTCTGGGGGCTCAGGTCCGTGTGGGCTGCAGTCGGGACCTTGAAGGATTGTGCTAGCCAGTCAGTCAGCAAGAGGAAAGCGCGTTCTGGGCAGGTGGCCTCTCATGTGCAAAGGCCCCGTGCAAGGCCTCTGAGGAGTGTCTAGGGGCAGCTGGGAGGAGAGGCGGGCACAGCCAGGCTGCAGTAGGGGAAGCGTGAGAATGAAGATTGGGATTGAACTTGCGGGTGGGGAGGGACTGGGGTGCGGGGTGAAGGTGCAGGGCGGGCTGGGGCATGAGGCCACTGCCCTCAAGCGTTGCTGGGTGGCAGCTCCGAGTCGGTAGGGCTCAGCCGCCCCTGCCCACCCGAGACTTCCTGAATTCTAGCTTCTGCTCGGGTTGCTTCTGCAGGCAAAGGAGCCCTTGTGGTTGGAGGGGCCTCTCCAGGGCAGGGCGGGCGCTCGCTCCCTCCCCAGGCACACACACGTCCATTCAGCCGGGCCCCGCCCCTGGGCCGTCAGGGGGGCCGCCTGGCCAGCGAGGTTGATAAGATGGGGACCGCTGGTCCCCATAGTGTGCCGGCCGCTGCTCGAGCTGCCTTCACCATGAAGGTCATCTCCGGTGCCAGCCTCGGGCTGTGCGCCCTGCTGCTGCTGCTCCAGGCCCTGGGCAGCCTCGGCCTCGTCCCCCAGCCCAGAGGTGAGGGGGCTGCGTGACAGGAGGGACACTGGGCAAAGGGGCCCCTGTTGATAGCTGGCGACGGCCAGAGGCTCCCTGAGATCCAGGATGGGGGGCAGCGGGAGACACCGAGATGGAGAGGCCGACAAGGGCCAGGGCAGTGCGACCTGGGAGCCCACGTGCAGCAGGACTCAGGCTTCCAGAGAGCAGCCGATGCTGCAGCCGAGGGCTGGCCTTTCTTCCTCCTCACCTTCCTTCTCTTCTTCTTTTTTCTCTTGTGGTACTGGGGCTCGAGCCCGGGGCCTTGTGCACGGGAGGCCGGCACTGTGCCGCTGAGCTATATCCCCAGCCTCCTCACCCACATTATTTTCCTTTTGATACTGGGGATTGAACTCAGAGTCTTTGCACTGTGGCCCCGTTTTAATTTTTTATTCTGAGGCAGAGACTGGCTCTTGGATGAGTGCAGGTCGGGGGTAAGGGTCTCCCTGCCCGTCAGCCCTTCCTCGCACCTCTGCGCTCCTCCCAGAGCATAGTGCAGCCTCCCTGCGTCTGACGGGGGCCCGCTCGGTCAGGCTGTCAAGGCGGCTACTGGGAATTCTCGCTCGTGGCTCCGCCTGGAAGCCAGCCGGCTTCACCGGGCTGGGAGGAACCACCTCCGCTCTGCCAGTTCACCCTGATGCCCGGACAAGAGAGGCTGTGTTGATGGGCACCTGCCCAGGTGGGACAGCAGCTAGCCTGCTTTCTGGCAGCAGGGCTGGGCTGAAACGTGAAAAATATCCGGAAGGCCGCCCCTGAACTTGTATGCTGGCCTCCTCCGGGCCCTCCTGTCATCCTCAGAGGGTCTGTAAGGAACGGGTGGTCAGCCCATTGCACAGAAAAGAAACCTGAGGCTCATGCCGGAAATGAGGTACCCAAGGCTGGCCGGGCCCTCTGTCTTCCCACGGACCGAGCTGTGGCCTTTGCAAGCCGCTGGCTGATGAGGGCCACAGTCCCCTCCCCGAGGCCTCAGAAGCCACGACCGTCGATCTTGGCACCCACTCTGCCTTCTTCCCCTCCTCTTCCCAGGGCACCTCTGTCGGACACGGCCCACGGACCTGGTGTTTGTTGTCGACAGCTCGCGCAGCGTGCGGCCAGTGGAGTTTGAGAAGGTGAAGGTGTTCCTGTCTCAGGTCATCCGGTCGCTGGATATGGGGCCCAATGCCACCCGGGTGGGCGTGGTCAACTACGCCAGCTCCGTGAAGCTGGAGTTCCCGCTGCGTGCCCACCGCTCCAAGGCCGCCCTGCTGCAGGCTGTGCGCCGCATCCAGCCGCTGTCCACGGGCACCATGACCGGCCTGGCCCTTCAGTTCGCCCTCACCGAGGCCTTCAGCGACGTGGAGGGCGGTGGCTCGAGGTCCCCCGACATCAGCAAGGTGTGCGCACTGGCCTGTGCAGAGGCTTTCAGGGAGTTTCACTCTGCACTCGCCATCTCCCTGAGGAGCTGGGAGCTGAAGGCCGAGGGGGAGGTCAGCAGACAAAAGTCCCCGGCTGTGGGTGGCAGAGCTAACTTGGGACCTGCCTTGTCCACTAAGCCCTGGAGCTCAAAGCCATTTCCTTTCGACTGATCTTGGCTCCGTGGTCAGCCCAAGTGCTCGGAGGTGGAATGGGGCAGGTGGGTGGTTATGTGATGGGGAAGGCCGGGACCCTGCCCCCAGCCCATCTGGGTTCAAGCCACTCCCCCAAATTGCCACTCAGTGTTACTTCATCCTGCCATGCCTCAGTTTCCCCGTCTATGAAACACCTGGTCAGAGTGCTGATCTGAGGGCCAAGGGCATCTGCACTGTGCGCTCAGAGCAGGCCCGACACCCAGCAGGCCCCCGGTGCGTGGGTCTAGGTTAACTTGATCCCCTGCGTGCGGGGTTCAGGAAAGCACAGCTTGAGTCCCTTGCTGCCCGGCACCCACACGGGCACCGTTTCAGGGCCAGCTCAGGTGTCTGCCCCCAGCGCCCCCCGAAGACGCCTGCGCTTCCCCATTGCAGGGGTCACCTTCTGCTTGCCGGGGGCCCCAGGTCAGAGGTTGTCCCATTTTATCCTTCTCTGTGCCCCGTCTCTAGCACATAGCAGTCCAGTGACTGTCCTGCTTGGAGATGGTATCCCTGTTTCACAGATGGGGAAGCCGAGGCACAGAGCACTGGAGCAACTTGTCCAGCTACTCTGTGGTAGAAGCATTCACGCAGCACAGCACACCACCTTAGCCATCAAATGCCCGCCAAAGACAAGACAGGAAGGAAGACAGCAGCCGACCTGCCGGTCTTCCATTGTGAGGCCACTTGGGATTCTGACACGAAGTCTCTAGCTGAGGCTGATGGTCATGGCGTAGAGGATGCGGTGGCTGTGAAGGTGATGGTGGCCACCCCTGCAGCCACACATCTCCAGGGTTAACCGATGGCCTGGGGCGGGCAAAGAGGACGGTGCTCCTCAGCAGGGGACGCAGAGAGGCTGCTGGAACCTGTGCCAGGCAGGAGTGTCCAAGGTAGATGGAAAGTCTCAAGGCTGGGGTGCAGCTCACAGAGACAGTGGGCCTCTGGGGATGCGGCAGCATGTGGCGTGCAGTAGTCACAGCTAGGTGTTTGGTGCGGGGAGCCTGGGCGCTTGGCAGGGAGGAGGCTGTGGGCAATGCCTCCCTGGGGGCCCAGGATAACGGCACTGAAATGAACAGCTGCCCCTTCCTGGCTCCTCACCATGAACTGTCTCACTTGACCAACCACAAACCCTTTTCACTGATGGAGAAACTGAGGCTCTGGAAGGTGGAGGAGCGTTTCTCCCCAGGCCTGTCTTAACTGCTGTACTGCAGAGGACCACGACAGGGCTCAGGCCAGGCCCAGGGCTGGACCTAGGAGTCAGCAGCAAAGGGAGCTAGGGACTAGCCTGGGCGGGGCAGAGTTGTGTGGACCCTCTTTCCAGGGCCCAGGACAGAGGACTCTGTGTGTGTGTGTGTGTGTGTGTGTGTGTACAGTACAGATTCTTCCCCTCTCTGGGGTGTCACTGTCCTGGGAGTGGAGGAAGAAAGGGGCGGCATCTTCTCTCCCTGCGTTATTGCTTCCTGACGGAGCAGAGGCGGACACCACCAGCCTGGCCGCAGCTGCCCCATTCGCTATCCTCGCCCGTCCTCTGGTGGCCACAGAGCAGAATGCACGGCGCTGGAGCCCTTGCTTGGCCGCCACAAGGAGTAGCTGGGCCTCACAGCCTGGCGATTTGCTCCTCTTCTGTCAGGCCCACGCAGGGAGGGAGGGCTGGTCCTCACAGGGCCCCGCGTCTCGCAGGTGGTCATTGTGGTGACGGACGGGAGGCCTCAGGACAGCGTGCGGGAAGTGTCTGCGCGGGCCCGGGCCAGCGGCATCGAGCTGTTCGCCATCGGAGTGGGCCGCGTGGACAAGGCCACGCTGCGGCAGATGGCCAGTGAGCCGCAGGACGAGCACGTGGACTACGTGGAGAGCTACAGCGTCATCGAGAAGCTGTCCAAGAAGTTCCAGGAGGCCTTCTGCGGTGCGCGGGGCGGGGCCGGCCTCGGGGGCTGGCCCTGGGTGGGGGGATCCTCCTGTTTGTGAAATGGGTCTAAGAGCGCGGAGCGCACTGTGAGAGTGATTGAGATAAGGCAGGGTGTGAGGCTCAGTGCATGGCGATGAACACATTTTTATTGATGCAGTTCTGCGTGCTGTGTTCAGTGCTGTGTGCGCTGTTCTAGACCTTTGGGGTACCACAGTGAACCGAACAGATCAAGGAACCTACTCCTGTGGTCTTTACCCTCTTAGAGGGCCTTTTGGTCATGGGCGTTCTCACCTTCTTCAGGGAATTTGGTCTTGATGCAGTGATTTCTGTCCTGGGCTGAGACTCCATCCAGTTGTGTGTGTGTGTGTGTGTGTGTGTGTGTGTGTGTATGTGTGTGTCCCAGTTCCCTCGAGCGTGTGAGGATCCCTGATCTCCACGGTCAGGGAGAGAGATGTCCAAAGACTTCTCCCTGTGAGATCTGAGCCTCCTCCTTGTCCCCCAGTGGTGTCGGACCTGTGTGCCACTGGGGACCATGACTGTGAGCAGGTGTGCCTCAGCTCCCCGGGCTCCTACACTTGCGCCTGCCACGAGGGCTTCATCCTGAACAGTGACGGCAAGAGCTGCAATGGTCAGTGGGCAGGGCAGGCTCGAGCCCTGGGGAGGGTGGAAGGGGAGGCAGTGGGGACGGGGCTACCCCATGGGGAACCCATCCAAGCCTCTCAGCACTTGGCTGCGGAACCCGTCTTCAGAGTACACAGGTGCCTCCCAGAATTGGTGTCTGCAGACCGCGCTCTCCCGACTTGTGTCCCTCTCTCCATCACACCAGATGGCGGGTTTAGTGTAGGGAAAGGAGTCACATAGCCTTGAACTCAAATCTCTGTGCCACTGCCTCTGAGCTGCCCACCCTTCCAGTGCTGTGCAGTGGGGCTTTAGAGAGGGGTTCCGAGGATAAAGCTGGATGATCCCCAGCTCGGCGCGTGCGTGTGTGGTGTGTGGCGGGGACCGAGACACAGCCGCATGGCCGGGTGGGTGGCTCTGTCCTAAGCTCTGTCTCTGTGCCTTTGTCTCCCCCCAGTCTGCAGCAGCGGCAGTGGCAGCTCGGCCACTGACTTGGTCTTCCTCATTGACGGATCCAAGAGTGTGCGGCCAGAGAACTTCGAGCTGGTGAAGAAATTCATCAACCAGATTGTGGACACGCTGGATGTGTCTGACAGGCTGGCCCGGGTGGGGCTGGTGCAGTATTCAAGCTCCGTGCGCCAGGAGTTCCCACTGGGCCGCTTCCACACCAAGAAGGACATCAAGGCGGCCGTGCGGAACATGTCCTACATGGAGAAGGGCACCATGACTGGGGCCGCCCTCAAGTATCTCATCGACAACTCCTTCACGGTGTCCGGTGGCGCCAGGCCTGGGGCCCAGAAGGTGGGCATTGTCTTCACGGATGGCCGGAGCCAGGACTACATCAATGATGCTGCCAAGAAAGCCAAGGATCTTGGTAGGGGCTGCCTGCCCGGACCCTGGACACCACGGACGGCGAGGGGTGCACAGTTTATCAGGGTGCCTTCTGAGTAGTGCCCTAAACCCAGCTAAATTTAAACAGAAAGGGGCTCATTAGCCAGACCTCTCTCATTCTGATTACAAAACTGAAGCCCCCTCTCCCCCAAGAGTGAGTGATTCATCTTGATGGCCCTCTTGCAGGTGAGGTCTGGAATTTTTCCAGCTGAATATTTGTCCCTAAGAATGCACCAGCTGTTTGAAGGCAACCCCGCTCAGGGATAGGCCTGACCCGCAGTTTTATCACATATTACACGAGGAAAATAAGAAGCACTAAGCTGAGTGGCTGTGAGGGTTAAATGAGGCTCCGAGTACAGGATCTGACACACAGTAGAACCTCAGTAAACGTTGATTTCCTCCTTGGTCTTGTTCCAGGCTTTGTGCCTGTAATTCCGGCAGCCGCCACCAGGAGGTGTCTGGTGTTGGCTGCTAGGCCGTCCTGCAGTCTCTCTAGCCAGCCTTCCTGTCTCGTCCCTCTGGCAGGCTTTAAAATGTTTGCGGTGGGTGTGGGCAATGCGGTGGAGGATGAGCTGAGGGAAATCGCCTCCGAGCCTGTGGCAGAGCACTACTTCTACACGGCCGACTTCAAGACCATCAACCAGATCGGCAGGAAGTTGCAGAAGAAGATCTGTGTGGGTGAGTGAGGCTGGGGCATCAACGGGAGGGCAGGCGGGGCTCTGCGGGGGCGTAGCGGTGCCTGAACCGGGTGTGGGTGAGCGGGCAGGGGCTGACTGGCACCAAAAGCTGGCAGCGCCCAGAAGAGAGCTAGACGGACAACTCTTGCTCCCTGCAGACATCTATAAAGCACTCTTTGCACAAACGGCGCTGTTCTCAGTGCCCTCCAAAGACCGCATCACATCTCTGGCTTGGAAGGAAGGTCACTGCCCCTGTTTTATAGACAGGAAAACCAAAGGAGGCCGGGGTGGGGGAGCACAGCTGTTAATAACTGGGGAGCAGAGTGGAACCCTGCCATGTCCCCTGCCCTCTGTGGTGCCCTGGCAGGCAGGATCATGAGGTGACACAGAGGCCCTGAACAGTGCCCAGCACATAGTAGGTGCTCAGCACGGGAGCTGTTATTGGAGCCCCTCGTCTGGGCTCCGAGGAGCCCGGAAGACATCCAGGGTCGCTGCTCCGGCATTCCCGGGAGCGCAGCCTTTCTGCCTTCCCACATCTCCCAGCTTCATTCCCTGGGTCTTCCCAGGGCTGGCCCTGAGCAGTGACTCCTCCCCGCACCTGCAGCCACCAACAGCTCCCCGCTCTTTCCCCGTTTGTCCACTGCAGAGGAAGACCCGTGTGCCTGCGAGTCCATTGTGAAGTTCCAAGCCAAAGTGGAGGGGCTGCTGCAGGCCCTGACCAGGAAACATATCCTTTTCCAGAGGAGGTGGCGGCAGGAAGAGCGAGGTGGGCTGGGCACTGTGCGGTTGGGTTGGGCAGGGTCCTCCTTGCCGGTGGCCTGATGGAGGCCTGGATTCTGCCAGACAGGCGGGCACCAGTCTTGGAACAGATGGCACAAGTGCAGGAGTCCTTAGAAAGTGCACAGAGAAACTGAGGTAGCACCTAGCTCCAGGGACTGGACACACCCAGAGCCCTGGACATGCTGAGGAAATGTGGTACCCCAAGGACTGCCCATTTCTCAGGTTCACAGGGACACGATGAGCAACAACACCACTTAGAGGTGTTCTGGGTCCCGAACAGCTCCCAGCTCAGCCAGGATGAGGTGGGGACCCACAAAGCTAAACCAGCTGCTGGGCTCCCAGGCACTCCAGGACCCAGTGGGCACCCCAGGACTCTGTGGGTACCTGGGGGCTCTGTGGGCACCCCGGGGCTCTGTGAGCACCCCAGGGACTCTGTGGGTACCCCGGGGGCTCTGTGGGCACCCCGGGGCTCTGTGGGCACCCCAGGGACTCTGTGGGTACCTGGGGGCTCTGTGGGCACCCCGGGGCTCTGTGAGCACCCCAGGGGCTCTGTGGGCACTCCAGGGGCTCTGTGGGTACCCGGGGGCTCTGTGGGCACCCCAGGGACTCTGTGGGTACCCGGGGGCTCTGTGGGCACCCCAGGGACTCTGTGGGTACCCGGGGGCTCTGTGGGCACCCCAGGGACTCTGTGGGTACCCGGGGGCTCTGTGGGCACCCCGGGACTCTGTGGGTACCCAGGGGCTCTGTGGGCACCCCGGGGCTCTGTGAGCACCCCAGGGGCTCTGTGGGCACTCCAGGGGCTCTGTGGGCACCCCGGGGCTCTGTGGGCACTCCAGGGGCTCTGTGGGTACCTAGGGGCTCTGTGGGCACCCCAAGGCTCTGTGGGCAGCCCGGGGCTCTTTGGGCACCCCAGGACTCTGTGGCATCTGGGACTCTGTGGTATCTGGGGTTCACGGTAACCAGTTGTGGTTTTGGAAAGCACCCTTCTGAGCAGGGTGAATGGGTGAGTTTTGACAGCAGGGAGGACACATGGTGGGAGTGGGATGGGAAGAACCCCTGGAAGAGGGGTTGGGAGGGAACAGGAAGTAGGCCACCTCTCCTTAACTTGGCCTCCACTCGAAGCTGTGAGTAAGCGGCTAGCCGTCCTGGAGAACAGGATCGTCTAAGGCTGCCTGTCCCCACCCCAAGAGTGGCTCAGAGTCCGTGTGTGTCCCTGGAGCTCCAGTTTAATCTAGCTTTGGTATTTAGCGGGGGTGGGGTGGGGGGGTGCTGCGGACGGGCTGAGTGCTAGCGCCGCTCTAGGGCTCCCCAGCCTCTGTCATGGGGCAACTGGAGCACAAGGGGTTTGTCTGCTTGTGTCCTCAGGAGCATGTGCTACGTTGGGGGGGCGTGTGTCTGACAGCAGGAACACGTGTGCACTGGTGAGAACACAGGATGACTGTGAGAGAGACTGTGTTTGCATTTTTGTCCAACCAGAAGCTTAATATATTCCTATTTTTTTAAAGTTGACCCTTTCATGACTCTGAGTGCTGTGAATCTCTTTTCTGATTTCTCTATTCCCTGATGAAAACCAATTAAATGTGATTTAATTTAAGCACTGAATGGGGCTAGAGACAGTGTGGTTACTGGGGGTGGGTGGAGAAAGGATTGGTGGGGTGGTGGGTGATGGGGTCTTTGCAGGGATGGTAACAGAAGTGGCGATGGTTTGGGCGACAGTGACCACACTGAACCAGCCCATGTCTGTCCTGCCTTTTCAATGATAAACTCCTTTATGTGTTTGCACTTCATCCTCCCAATAAGTATGTCCAGAACACACTAGCACCGACCTTGTTTTACACACAGAGAGGCCGAGTGTGTGGTGAAATGACTGGCCAGCAGCGGGTCAGTGGGAGAGACAGGCCTTGAGTCAGGGACTGCAGGACATTAAGAGGTGACGGAGGGAAAGGGAAAAGGCACCAGATCGAATTCCTCTGTTCACCTATTCGCTCATTCATTCGGATAGCAAATGCTTGCAGACCACACCCACAGAGGCAGAGAGGAGACTGGGGTGGAAAGACAGAGGGAAGCCCTGCCCTTAGGGGTGCCTCCTCTGGAGTCTGGGAGCCTGCGGGGAGAGGGGATGGGAGCGGGCGTGAGCAAGATGATGGCGAGGCCCAAGGCTGTGCTGGCCAGGGCCCCGTGCTCCTACCACACCCCTCAGAGTCCCCTCTCTTTCCTGGCACATCGCAGGCTTCACCCTGCAGCCCCACCACAGCAGGACCTGCATAGGGGGAGTCCTATCCCCCAGCTTCCCCGCCACACCCTACCTGAGACCCCAGCCACTCATCCTCTGTGCCTCTGGAGTGGAGCCCCTCTGAATCTCTGTCCCTTGCCTCTCAGAGCTGGAGCTTTTGTGATTTTCTGAACTCATTCTTGTTTAATGGAGCGTTTTTAGTGTTACTACTGGATTCACACTCGAGAGCATGTAAAAGGCTTTTACAAGAAGCTCAGACCATCCTGAAAGATCTTCCTTGGAGGCGGTTTAAGGAGGCAGAAAAACAACAGTAACAGCACTCCAGAGCCGCATCAGTCCAACAGCAC
>PVJO010015310.1:29786-45240 GCA_004026905.1 Hystrix cristata | reverse complement strand
TAAGATTATTTTAGTCTGAGTGTTGCTTCAACTTCGTCTGGATGAGGGAAAAGGAGAAGGTATAGATGAAATGAGATTGAGTGAGTAGTTGCAGAAATCAGGTTAGATGTATAGTACGTAGATGCCCAACACTTTAGTCTAATTTTGATTATGCTTAGAATTTTTCATAATAAAAAGCTGAAAAGACACATCATGATGACACTATCACTTCAGCTAACAATACAGTCACTGACTCTATTTGGGTTAATATGGTTTTGTAGGGCACCACCTTAGGTTGTAACAGTCCTTCATAATAATGTTGTTGCATGTCTGTCTCAGCAAACTTAAATCGAGATTTTCCAAGTCAATTGAACGCACTGATAATACTGAAACAATATTAACATTTTTCGAGAAAGAAAAACATTCACTGCTCCTTTCATGATTAAATTTTTGTGAAAATTATTTTTATCTCAAAATTTAAAGTTTTACTATGTTTTAAAGATTTAGTTATAAATGTGCAGATTTAAGAACTAAGTAAATGTACATAAATGGAGACTACATATTTTAAAAGCTTTACTCACTGTCCCCTGTGAGAGGCCACAGACCTGGCCTGGGCACCCCCAGGGGAGTACAGTCTTATTTCTCTTTGCACCTCCCAGGCAAGGTACCATGCCTGGCACATAGTTCTTACTCAATACAGTTTGTCAAATGAAAAATAAGCTACCTTGGAGTGGCAAGGAATAAGAATTTTGGAACTGGAAAAATAAACTGAAACCAATCTCCTCATTTTTGACAAGGAGACAGATGTCTCGCAAGGTTAAATCACACAGCTAATGGATGTATGGTGAAAGAAATGTTCTAGGAAGACTGAGCTGACATCAATCTATGGAATGCTTTGGAGGAGGAAAAGACTGGAAGCAAAGGCATGTGTTAAGAGACATGCCTCACCATCATCACAGAGCACAATAATGAGAGTGTAAACGGGCAATGGGAAGGGAATGAGAAACAGGAGGGTCTGAAAAACGCAGGAAAGGTTACTCTGAGCAGTACTGTCTCACCGTTGGAGAGTCCATCGTGACCTATTTCTACGCGTGTTTGTATCCATGATCCCACGGATACTTTTACTAAACCACAGTCCCGAACTGCACAGAGAGACATAACAGTAATTATCAAGTCTTTTGACTCATCTAGGCCCTCTGAGAGTATTAGTACCTCCGCTACACAATTACCCACCATAAATATAGTTCAACCTCTGTCTATTCCAAGGAATGCTTCTTTATAATGCCCATTCACTTGCCATTAATACAAGACTGAATCCAACCTCTGTAACTTATCATTTGAGATGCCCCCACTTTTTCTCCATCAAGGACACAATCGATCTTAATGCACATTCTTCTGTAGTAACAGTAAACAATCTCTCTACAGGAAATCAAAGTCTTAGTTGTCAGGTGAAAGTAAGATAACATAAAGAAGTCCATGGACTGTGGGTGGGAAATGGCAAGATAAAGTCTGGGCAAGTGGAAGATAGACATGGGCCGGAGAGTCTGGGTCCAGAGGTGGGTCTGAGTCTACAAGGTGGGTAGGAATTCAGCCTGGTCATGCTGCGGGCCCACGGTCAGATGTATAAAGGATTAAGAGGGCTGATAATTTGTTCCATACAGTACGGTCATGTGCCACACAGGACATTACAGTCATGTGCCATACAGGACGTTTAGCTCAATGATGGGCTACATATTCGACTGTGGTCCTATAAGATTATAACTGAACTGAAAAATTCTTGTCACCTATTGATACCACAACCAACTTATGTCATAGTGCAACACATTACTCACACATTCATGCTGATGCTGGTTAAACAAACCTACAACACTGCCCACCGTATATAAGTATGACCATACCATTATATACAATTGTAATATTGCTAATGATGATAAATAACTGTGTTACTGACTTATGTATTTACTGCATTACATTTTTTAATCATTATTTTAGAGTGTACTCCTGCTACTTACGTTTTTTAAAAAGTTAAACAGTATGTCCTGTTGTGCTGGCAGAAGCCTCACACATCTCATGTTTACCACATTATGATATTAAATCGAGCAACGGAGAAAATGACACTTTGATCGTCATGGCCTTAGGAACATCAGGCCGTACCCTCTATACAGTGGAGAACGTAGTAGGTTATATCATCGAGCATTCTGTGATGTTCATGCAACAAAATTGCCTAACAGTGTATTTTTCAGAATATTCCCCCCATGGTGGTAGCAGGAATTGAACCCACAGCCTTCACATTGAGCTACATCCCCAGTTGTTTGTTTTGTTTGTTTTTGATTTTGTGGGTTTTCTTTCTGTTTTTGTTTTTTGAGGTTGTTTGTTTGGAGACAGACTGGGCTTGAATTTGTAATCCTCCTGCCTCAGCCCCTCAGAGTTCTTGGATTATAGGCGTCCACCACCATGTCCGGCAGCATGTGTCTTATTTTTAAGTGGCACATGACTGTAGATACTAAGGAAATCATCTGGTCACCAAGACACTCCAGAACAGCTCCAAATCATCCCTTTTGCCCCAGGCCTGATAAACATGCACTGCATCTCATCCTCCCCACATTCTCTGCACCACCCCTCCTCCTGCCTTGGAGGGCCTCCCTCAAACTCCACCAAGATCCACATCAAATCTCCCCACTTCCCTACAAGTTTTATCTACTGCTCAGCCACCACACTCCTTTCCCTCTGTGCAATCTAATGGTTAAAAACTATCTGGACTTGTTTTGAAATTCAGGCCTAGTATTTCCTATTAAAATAAAGTTCCTTGAGGACAGCTTTCTTGCCATATCACTTTTGTCACTATAGTAGTCACTTTCTTGTCACTGAGACAAACTACTCAATACCAGCAATTTAAAGGAGGAGAGGAGGGCTGGGGATTTAGCTCAGTGGTTAGAGCGCTTGCCTAGCAAGCCCAAGGCCCTGAGTTCAATCCCCAGCACCAAATAAATAAATAAATAAATAAATAAATAAATAAAGGAGGAGAGGGTTATTTTGTCTTGTGGTTTCAGAGGGTTTGGCCCACACGAGACTGGCTTCAAGACAGAAACAACATGGTGGAGGGGCATGGCGGAGGAAAGCTGCTCAACCCATGGCAGCCAGGAAGCAGAGAGAGATGGGAGGTATCAGGACAATAATATACCCTTCCTGGTCATACCCTCAGTGACTCACTTCTTTTAACCAGGCCCCACCTCCTAAAGCACACTCAACTATGAACTATTAATCCACTGATGACTACAATGCACCCATGATCCAGAAGCCCCACCTCTGCACACATAAGACTTTTGGGGAACATTTGAGATCTAAACCATAACAGCCCCTCCTTCAGAGAAAAAAGCACAGAGTTAGTGAATTAAGAATGCCAGGCCTGGGCTGGGGATTTAGCTCAGTGATTACAGTGCTTGCCTTGCAAGCACAAGGGCCTGAGTTCGATCCCCGGCACCACAAAAAAAAAAAAAAAAAGAATGCCAGGCCTGGCGGCACATGTTTGCATCCCAGTGTGATGAGAGGCTGAGGCGAGAGGATCGCAGGTTCAGGGGCAACTTAGTGATTTAGCAAAACTCTGTTTCAAAATAAAAAATGGAAATAAAAACAAATGATATTTTGAAACTATCCCTGTTTCTACTCTGTTTTTCTACAATTATCATTAGATACAGCCTAGGTTTTAGAACTGGAGAAACAGCAGCACCTTATTTGGAGACTGCTATATAAACTACCTGATTGAAAACACATCCCACCTTAGGGCTTTCTCTTCAGCTGGGGAAGAAGAAATGGACAAAGACTGAATGCAAAAAGACCAATATAGTCAATGTGCTTAGACAAATGTCAGCAGCTGCCAGGGAAGTGTTCATACATAGAACAGTTAGCCAGCTGGAGAAAAGTCTGACTACATTAAATCTTGAGTGGGACTTCTAGAAGCCTGGCACGTAACATGAAAACAAACAAACTAATTACAAAGAAGAGTTTCCCAAGTAGGTTCAAAGATTTTCAGCAAAAAATAAAAAACAATAATTTAAAATGAGGCTTTTGTCTTGATAAAGTAATTGTACAAAAAAAAATACCAATGTATTCCTGTATGGTTAATTCCCAAAATTTGGAAATGGGTTCCTTAGGGTTTCCGTTGTACCATGTATTTATTAACTTATTCATTTTACTTATTCACTGAAGTTCTAATTTGCACCAGACATTGTGCTTGCTAAACATGGTGCAACAAAGAAAAATAAGAGCTTCATCCACAAGGATGTCATACTATTGGAGAAATGGAATATTTTAAAATATGCCAAATGACCTATAGGGAATATGTACTGGTTTGGGGCTTGGAGCCATGACTATAAATGCTGCATTTCATTATGTGGGTAGAGGAATGGTGTGAATTGAACAGCTGGAAGAAGACAGACAAAAGTTGTGGTTTCTCTAAACCAAGAATAAGCTACAAGGTAAGATATTCAGTGTGTCTAAACATGTCCTAGAAATCCCATAGTTACCAGGGACAGAAACAAGCTCAATGTCAATAATCCAGAAAAGCAGGCAATATGCAAAAAACTACAAAAGAAAACAGAGGTTCACATGCTCGGACTAGGTACGAAAAAACAGGAAGTTTCAATTTAAAAAGGACTAGTGGTCTGGAATCACAGATATTCAACCAAGCTCATTTGTGATTATAGAGCAGGAGCTAGGCCAAATCTTGGCGGAGAAAAATTCTCATCTGTTTTGAGATCACCATGTGCCAGGCATCTGGCTAGTCACTTTATATAAATGATCCCATTTAATCTCCTCACCCTAAACTGAGAAGAGATGAGAATATTGAGTCTCAGAGAGATTAACTTGCCCCAAATCACAGTGACTGTCTTGAGAGAGCAGAATTCAAACGTGGAGGTCTGGCTCACAAGTCTGCACAGTGACTTCGAGTCTATTTATCTCCTGCCTAAGAAGGAACATTGAAAGAGGTTTCAGCAACTGAGGGGAAAGTGCTGACTGGAATTTAATTTAAACAAGCTGGCTAAGAGGAAAGAACAAGGACCAAGAGTAAATGTTAAAAAAAAATGATCCAAGGGATTTCCATAAAGTGGTCAAATTAGGTTTGGTGTGGCAGCTCTTGGTTGTTCTTGTCGTTTGCAAAACTGGAAGATGTAGTGATTATGTGACCAGGAAACTTGACACCTTTTGACTTGGGTTCCAAGTTACTGTAGCCTCTGAAATGTCCCCAGCTATTGCAAGCACTACAAAATATGTAGTTGACCAGAGTCAATTAAATTTACTTAGAAAAAGTTAAAAGAATGGAGGATTAGAGACTACGAAATAAAGCCAAATTATCTGCCTCAGCCAAATATTTTTTATCACCAAATGAACAACCAGGACTAAGATATTGTTCCACACCTGCACTAGGGAGAACATCTGAGTCCCTCGTGATAGAGACATGGATAAGCATGCTACCATTCCAGCTTTTATCCCAGGTAGGATCACAGGTAATGTTACTGGGTTCAAGGTGCTGAAGTCTCCTTTTAGAGGTGGTTTCTAGATTCTTTCTGTCCAGAACAAAGAATTGATCAAGACAAGCACAAAAGGTAGCGAGGTTTTACGTTTCTTAAAGATAGAAAAGAAAGATGCGCTGTAAAGCAAGTTTGGGGCAAGTAAAAGTAGGAAAAATTCATCCTACAGCATGAGGGTGGACTTCTGCAAAATGACACAGTACTGAAGAACTCAATGGCAACCGTCCTTTTTGTATCACCCACTCGTCAGGCTGATCTCAGGTCTATGCTGTTCTATCCAAAACTAAACTGCTTGAGTTCTCACAAGAAGTTCAGGAACACAGCTTTGGGAACTATTCTGCACAAGTGACCCGAGATTTTGTAATTAGCAGGTCACACCTACTTCCTCAGCCAGCTTTGCCAAACCCTTAAACACGTCATTGAAACAGTATTTAAATGGAACATTGCACAAGTAGGGACTGCCTGAAATAGAGGGGCTCTGTCTGGTAGTGCACCAGAAAAATCCAGTTTAGAAGGCCAGGATGGGGTATGTTTTAGCAAAATGAAAGTTAAGACTGTGAATGTAGGAAGGAATGAACAAGACAGGTGAGGAAAAGACTATTTTTCAAAATGTTTGCCTGTTCTACCAGATTAAAGAAAGTCTGGAGGTGGATGGTGACAATGGTTGCACAACAATGTGAACTGGAGTTGATGTCACTGACCTGTACATAGTTAAAATGCCTGTGTTGCGCATATTTTACTTATATTGAAAAAATTATTCTAAATAGAAAAATAAAATAAAAATAAAAAATGTATTCTACGCCAGGCACGGTGATGCTCTATGGGAGACTGAGGCCAGAGGATCCCAAGTTCACACCCAGTCTGGGAGACTGACCAAACCCTGTCTCAAAATTTTTTTAAAAAGAAGCACTGAGGGTACGTATAACCAGTCCCACGAAAAGGAATAAATTAATTAATTCTAAAATTTTCTTAACTGCGAGAGGGATAAGTAGGAGAACACATGAATTTTTTTGTAAAATGGGAATAGTATACCAGATGCGAGGTGAGTTGATAGACGGTTTTTAAAATGGCCTGTGAAAAGATACCTACAGTTTATATAAATGACATAAAGTTTTGTTAATAAATTCTTAAGAACTGTGTTTAGAGCAAATACAGTAGTGTGAAAGTGCAAACTTTTTCAGTGCCCCACCCACACTCCGGGACGGGATTCCACTAGCCATTAAGACCATGCAGATGGTGTATCACAACACAGAAGGGCCTGTGTCAGGTGGCAGTGCGTTTCTCTCCAGCTCCCATAGCCCCACCAAACTTTGGACTCCCCCTTAGACAACACACGTCCAAGGGTGCCAAGGCTCCGGATCAAATAATCACTACTACCTTCGAGTTCTGCCAACAAAACCGTCATATAAATCTGACTACTTCATGGCCCACTTCATTATCTACCCTTGGTCCTGGCGCCCTGTCCTCTCAGCGGTCTAAACGCAGCCAGAGCTCCCCAGCAATAGGGTTACTTTCTAGTCTTGCGTGGGTCCAACAGACCTGCCCGCGCTCGTCTCGCACTTCCACACCCGACCTGCCCTAGAATACGCAGCGCGCCCCTCCCCTGCACCCCGCAGGCGAGGCGGAGGCCGGCAGCTCTCGCGAGAGCCAGGGCGCTCGGGCGCCCTCGGGTCGAAAGAGCGTGAGGGGGCGGAGCGCTGCGCTCTGGCACTTCCGCAAAGATGGCGGCGGCTGTGGGACTGAGCGCCCGGCTGGCGGCTTGGGGCGGAAGACTGCGGCGTGGGCTTGCTGCCAGCCGACGGGCCGTGCCGAGCCCCGGCCCCGTGGCAGCAGCAGTAGCTGGCGTGGCCCTGGCAGGGGCAGGAGCGGCCTGGCATCACGGCCGCGTGAATGTTGCAGCGCGCGAAGGCAGCCTCACTGCCTCCGCACAGGTACGGGACTGGCCCTTCCGGCGAGTCAGTCCAGGCTCCGCCCTCCTCGGACGCCTCTCGGACGCCTCTCGGACGCAGGTGGTGGGGCCAGCTCTTTCCAGGCCATCCCACAGTCCCAGGCCTTCCCCTGGGTTTAGGCATTGGAGAGTCCCGTGGAGGCTGAAGCCCGCGGACTGCAGACCACCCGTGCGTGCGGTGGTGGCGAGTGTGGGTGTGTCGGAATTGAAGGCTTTCAATCCAGTACCCGCACCCGCCTCCCCGGTGGTGCAGTGACGTTCAGCTCTGCAGGTGGTGTGCCTCCCATATTCACTCGGACACACCTTTGATAACCTTTATAAGTGGGAGTTTTATGACAGCTTTTGTATGGCGTGGTGGAATTGTCCTGATAACGTTTCATTCGTGGAAAAATCAACCGTAACAACCACTCGGTAGTTTCTAGATTTAATTATCAATTCTGAGGAATGTTACTACATGATTATACACTTTACCAGTGGATCCTAACTGCTAAGCAAACAACATTTCTCCTAAAACCTCTGTTAAATGTAAAGTCATATTTCCTACTTAGAAGATAAACAATACTGCTATATAAAACATTTGAAAATTTGAAAGAGTACTATAAAAATATTGTAAAGACATTTTAGTGTCTGCGTTTTTTGGAAATTTAAACTTCTTAAAATTTATTAGGTTACGTTAGGACTTCCTAGTGCAAAATTCAAGGAACAGGGGTTGGGGATTTAGGTCAAGTGGTAGAGTACTTCCCTAGCAAGCACAAAGCCCTGAGTTTGATCCCCAGCACCCCCTGCCCGCCAAAAAAAGGAACATTCAAATACAACAAAAAGGTAGGCAGGCTTTGTAAATTAGAATTAAGTATTGGCAAATGGTATTTTTTGTTTCTATTAAATTTAAATGACACATAGATAATACATGGAATAATTTTACTCCATCCCCATCATTTCTGATTACAGGCTGGAAGGATCTTTCTTTTAGTGTTTCATAGCATTTTTCTTAGTTAATATTGTGCCAGGCTGTTTGTTATTCATTGATTTCTCTGCTTCTATTTCTCAACGCCCCTTAATTTATCCTAGTTAGGACCCTTTGGTTAGTCTTTCCCATTTTGTCACTTTAACCACACAAGGGTATCCTCTTCAGAAAGCATTAATACCTTATTCTGTCTAGAGTAAAATGTACCCTTTTTTTCTGGTACTGGCAGTTGGACCTGGGCCTCACACATGCTAGGCAAGTGCTCTTCTGCTGAGCCACAGTTCCAGCCAGCCCTCCATTTTTCAGCTTTGTCATTCAAAGCCCCTGTACACAGTTTGACATGTCATTTCTCAAGTATCTTCCAACCAGAGGGACTCTGTCACTTTCCCCACAGTGTGATTTGTGTCTGTTTCCCTCCATGCTTAGCAATTTATCGACAGTTTTTATCTAACTCATCATTCTGTTCCAGCTTCCTGACTTGATGGTAAAGACTTCACATTCCTGTACTTTAGATTCTTTCCTAAGCTGTTAGTGTCCTTCCCCTACAACTTTGTAACTTGCCGCCTCTGTAACTTTGTAGTACAGATACCATTTTGATCATCAATTGTTTATCAGGTCATGTGACACATTTGCTTGATCTGTTGGACCAATAATAAGTGGTTGTCATTCTTTTTCTACCACAGTGGACATTTTTCTCAGCAACAGTAGCAGAATACTGGTGTGTTTGATACAGCTATAGCTTGACAATTCCATGTTCTGCTGTGATTTTGGTACATTTCCCCAGGAAGGAGGCCTATTAATCCATGGGAGGATGTGTGCATAGTGAAGAATTTCTGAGATAGGTACCAGAATTCTGGTTTGTGATTAGTAATCTCAACTCATTTTATGCATTAGTATGGTTATAGTTATTTAATTTAGTATCACATATGTACCTATATTACAGTGAAAATGTCCTTCTACTCATCATGTTAAGTGATCTCTCCAGGTCAAATGGTGGGTTCTGTACTTTTCTGGTTCTCTTTGTGATCAACAGCTTGCATTTGTGAGGGTCAGTCAGAAATTGAGGATAGAATTTCCCATCATGAAACAGCAGAGAAGTCAGAATCTCCCTGCTTTCCTTTCTTGGACTCCTGCTGTGTACCACGCTGTATACAAAAGTGGGGATTAGAAAGACAGTTTATGTGCTTATGATTATGGGCGGGCACAGTTTAAAGAAGTTTGCTGAGTACTGTGGTGTCAGTGCTGGGTGCCTTGGGAGTGTGCTGGGGCAGCACCTCACAGTCTTGGTTTCCTGAAGAAACAATATGGAAATGGTCACATAAAGGAAGATGATGCATTTGCTGGACAGAAGGGAAAAAAAAAAAAACCAATGTTGCAGGCAAAGTATTATCTTTTCAGAGGCCTGAAAGAGTTTGACTCAGCAGAATGTGAGCTGCAAAAATGGGTGTGAGTGGTGACTGGGAATCAAATCATTAAGTCATTTTAAGCCGTTTGACAGAATTTCTATCCTGAGGACAGTAGGGAGCCTTTGTGGGAGTTCTGAAGCCTCCTGGACCCCCTCATACCCCTGCTGCAGCATAAAATACAAGGGCTCTTTAAACTTAGAAGAATGTTACATTTTGTTTCCATTAGCCTGTAATTTAAATTTTTCTTTAATTATGAATGTAACCAAAAAGCTACTATGGTATTACAGCAACTGACTCTATCAGCAGTAGAAATGTTAGATAGTTGCTATTGGTATCTGAAAGCCTCACATCTTCAAAGGTACCTATTGAACCTTTGTCTTCCCCCCCCATGTTATATAATGCCTTAAAAAGTGCATGTGTTAGTATGTTACAAAGAGTTTCAAACCTTTAGGAAAAAGGAGTGAATTGAAAACTGGAGTTACAGAGCTTTTGGAATAATTCAAGAAGGTTGAAGAATTAAAAAAACAGTTAAAAGAAAATTTGTGAGGAGTCTGAGTTGCAGAAGTCTGAGTTGTAATTGTGTTGTTTCAGTAATATGTCGCGATTATAACTTGGCAACAAAATACTACCTCCAAAGAAATTCTTAGTGGAACTTCCTTTAAAACTCAACAATATATTAGTTACTTGTATATAAATTGCTTCCAAAACATACGAGAATATTTAAAAACTGTTCTAAAATTTTAGTTTTACTCCTGTTGTATGTATTTCAAACATGGTCAAGTCAAATCAAATCAGAAATAAGAAGGAATGAGATAAAAATATTATTCTCTAATACAGTCTGTTTTGCTATAAAAGACAATTTCGTTCTTAGTACCTTAATATATTAAGAAATATTATGAAGTTATTTTAGTGGAGGAAGGCTCCAAGAGCTAGAAGGTTACAATGGCAAAAGTGTCATGGCTATTGTGTTTTTTTATTGCAAGCTAGAAATAATACATTGGTAAACCAAAACTGATGAAAACAAGCAAACCTCCATATTATTAAGTCAATCCTCCACAAGCACAAGGCCCTGAGTTCGATCCCCAGCATCAAAAATAAATAAAAATAAATAAATAAATAAGTCAGTCCTCAACAGCATGCTAGATCAGACTAAAAGTAAAGCTTTCCTGAACCATTGGTATTATATATTAATCATTGTAGAATCCAAAACTGGAAAAATATAGAGAAAAATAAAGAGGAAAGCTAAAGTAAAATGCAATATAGCTTATAGTTGATAACCGAGATTTATTTTTCTTAATTTGTTTGTTATTTTCATGAATACTTCATTTAGTCACTGTTTTCTTGAATTTCTATCCTTAGTTTTTTCCTGTGTAACTTTAGACACTGTTCCTGACAGGTGTTGCTTTTCAGTAGAAATTTTGTTCATTGCTGTTTTTTTATATTTTCCATGGCAGTTTAAAAAGTAAAATTATTTTGTTACTTTATAACATTGTGATCTTTTTTTGGTAAATAAGTCAAAATTCCATATTATATAAATGCGTTAATATTTGTCTTCAATAAGTTTATTTACATTTGCATTTATAAATGCTTGAAAATTTTTGCTCTGTTAATTTGTGTTTCTCTGTTCTTTCATAGCTTTTAGCATTCTTTGGAATTATTTTGTCTACTTGTTTATTTTGTCTTTCTCCTCTAACGACTGCCTCTTTTTTTTTTCCCGTGTGTGTGTGTGTGTGTGTGTGTGTGTGTGTGTGTGTGTGTGTGTAGCCTGTGTGTAGTTCAGGCTATCCTTGTACTCACTTCATAGCCCAGGTTGGCCTCAAACTCACTGCCATCCTCCTGCCTGAGTCTACCAAGTGCTAAGATTGTAAGTGTTCACCACCATCCTCCCTCCCTGGCCTCTTGTCTTTTTCATCTCTGTAATTTTGGTGCCTAGAATAATTGCTGTCAAATAATGGTACATAATAAATGTGAATAAATAAGAGTGAGTGAATGATCTGAACTGCATTGTTTAACAAAGTGACCTTGTCTATCTCTGATTTGATTGGCATTTAGAGAAGTATTAGACAGCTAGCATAGCAGTGATTAGAAT
Organism: Hystrix cristata; assembly: GCA_004026905.1. NCBI lineage: Eukaryota > Metazoa > Chordata > Mammalia > Rodentia > Hystricidae > Hystrix > Hystrix cristata. The sequence goes on along the minus strand of PVJO010015310.1, from coordinate 33,326 downwards.
CAGCTAAGTTACTAATTGTCCTAAATATATTGAATTACACACAGAGACCCATAGGAACATGTCCTGTCATATTTCCAGTAGCAAACCTAAGTAGATAAGAGAACATCCCCTTTTCTGCTGATCCCAAGGGCCTAGTATGTCTGATACATAATAGGTACAGTAAATATTTATTGAATGGATAAGTTGATGAAATATTACTTTTAATAATAGTCATACTGTTGTCTCAAAAGTTTAAAGAAGGATCACATTCACCTATTACTCAATATCTGATTGAACAGTTGATTAATAATATTACCAATTATGTCTTTTTTCTTTTTTTTTTTTTTTCTGGTACTGAGGATTGAACCCAGAGCCGTCACACTGAGCTACAAAACCAGCCCCTTTTTATTTTGAGACAGGATCTTTTTAAGTTGCCCAGGCTTTGCTCATACTTAATCTGGAACAGTTCATAAGCTGCCACCTGGTGGGCTGTGGGTTATATGTGGTGGCTGAAGGGCCCCTCTGGAGCTGCCATGGAAGCTGCTCACCACAGCTTTTTGGAAGCCCCCACCCATGTGGGAAGAGTGTTGTTCTGAGAGTGCAGCCAAAGACACTACCCACTGAAATGACTGGAAGTGGCTCTGGCTGGTCTGGGAGGACCTTTGGGCTTCAGCTCTTTGGTGTTTTACAGTGTCACTTCACTGCCCTCTGTTGACAGAGGCTAAGGTTGTTCCAGCCGGCAAAGGAGAAGAGTTTACAAGAGATCTCTTTAATATCACAAAACAGAACAAAAACCAATGAATGAGAAGCTGACAATAATACGTAACTGCCATAGAGTTCATGTGAGTTTGACCGAGATTTCAAGGGACAGGGAAACCCCTAGTTACTGTTACAAGTTATCAAAATTAAAAGTGTTCATACTTGAATTGTATATAATGCTGAAAATAGGTGGGTATCTAGTGTGATCCAACTCGGTCCTTGTGTTTCTATAATAATTATCATTAAAGAAATTTTAAGATCTCAATAAAGTGAAGTTTTCTTTAGTGTTCTCTCTCTACCACAAACTCAAAGCCTTAGGAGGTACTCTTTAAATGTTGTTTGGGTAGGCATTTGCATGGTTTCAAAAGACAGACCTCCCACTGGAGATTTTGCCTGGCATCGTTTATTTCTACTTGTTATAAAATTCCTGGTAAGCCAGGTGAGGTGGTACACATCTTAATCCCAGCTACTCTGGAGGTTCAGGCAGGAGGATCGTAAGTACAAGGCCAGCCCAGGCAATTTAACGAGACCCTGTCTCAAAATAAAAACAGACGGGGATGTAGCTCAGCATTTCCTGGACTTAATCTCTAGAACTACAAAGCAAAACCTCAGATTAATGGGTGTAGGAATTGGGGTTTAGGGTACTATAAAGTATTTTAATTTTAATTGTGCATTTTTAATTAGTAGTTTTAATTGATTACTTTTTTCCTTTTTTTTTAAGTACTGGAGATTGAACCTAGGTCTCATGCCTGCTCGGCAAGTGCTCTATCACTGAGCTACATCCCTGGCCCTTTCAAAATTTTCTCTTGAGACAGGCTTGTTAAGTTCCCCAGGCTGACCTTGAACTTGTGATCCTGTGTGAGCCTCCTGAGTAGCCAGGATTATAGCCATATGCCACTGAACCCAATTTAATTGATCACTTGTGAAAATAAATACATAATTTAAAAGATTATAAGACATTCATGTTCGCTTTTTATTGCTATGATAAAATATCTAAGATCAATGATGAAAGAAGGGTTTGTATTTGGTCATGGTTTGGAGGTCTCAGTCTGTGGTTTCTTTCCTTGTTGCTTTGGGCCTGTGGTGGCACAGTACATCATGGTGGGAGCGTGTGACAGAAGACTGCCCAAGTCATGGCTCACCACCTCTCATAATCACACGATCAATTACTTAAATACCTCTGTCTGTCTCTTATCCCCTCCTCCTTGCCTTCCCTGCCCACTGTTATCTCCTGTTGGCTCTGAGGGGAAAGGTGGAGGAAGATATCTGTTTTTCCTGTTGATTCTGTTTCTTTGTAGAGCCCAAACTAGTACAGACTTTGGTACTAGAAATTGGTGTGTTGCTGTAACAAATATGTAAAAATTTGAAAGTAGCTTTGAAATTGGATAAATGGGTAGAAGTTGAAAGAGTACAGTATCGATGTTTTGCTTTATGCCATTAACTAGCATTTGCATTTTCTTACAAGGGTATCTGGTGTCTGTAAATTATTAGCTATTAAACCCCAAAACATTTCTATTCTGGTCCATTGCATTTTGCTGAGCGTTTATTTATTCCAGTACCAAATCACTAAAATCTCCTTTTTAAAAACGGATTTAACTAGAGTAGCGTCACTCCTGTACTTACATTTTCATTCATTCTGGAAGACCTTTGCCTGACATTTTAACAAATCTGAAATCTGGATACATCTTACAGTAAGTCAGTGGTGGTTTCCAATTCCTATTGCCAGCTGGCAGGCATAGCCTGAGTGTCATTGCCTGAGAGTGCAAAAACTCAGTCACATTTTCTTCATGTCCATTGAGATAAAAACGCCTTTTGTTTTTTGTTCATTGTTTGACAAAACCTCATCCTTAGAGAAGGGAAATCATGGGCGTAGAAGTAACTCAAGAAAGATGACTGCAGCAGGGTTTCCCTAGATTTGAGAGAGATCTCCTCAGTTCTCGGGAGAAAGAGAACAGAACAGACCAAGAGGCATCAGGAATGTCAGTGTGGGCCAATTGTAGACAAACTAGGCAGTCTGAGGATCAGTAAATAGTATTTGGGGTCTTTCAGAATAATAAAGTAGCGTAACAGTGTTAAGTCTTTTGTACTTCTTTTTAAACCCACCTGGCATTTGGATTCAAGACTGTCAAGGAAAAACATAGCAGAATACCAGATTTCAATCACTGTTTCACATTGTAAAACTTAGTTGACATGTTTAGTTTAATTTTTTTTATTTTATTTTATTTTTTAACCAAGAACACGTATTGGTACATTTTCCATATATTGATCACATTTAACATGTTTGTTTTGTACCTGTACATGGTGTCTCTTGGTTCTCCCCCCCTCCCCTCCCCTCCCTTCTGTTCCCTCCATCCCTATTTACAGCAGGTTTATTTACAATTCTCCATGATTTCCCTTTCCCCTTTCTTTCCGTTTTTTCCCTTCCTGCTTTTCCCCCCTTCCCTCTTTCTGGTACTCCTCTCCTTTGTATATTATTTTCCTTTTATATGATATCCATTACACTACTTTGTCCTTATTTACTGTTATGGTTTCTCATATCAGAGAAACAATTCGATGTGTGCTCATGAATGTCTGATTTATTTCGCTTAGTAGTATATTCTAAGGGAACATCCATTTACATACAAATGACTCTAGTTTATCCTTCTTTATGGCAGTGTAGTACTCCATTGTGTAGAAAAGCCACATCTTCTTTAGCCATTCATTGGTCGTTGGGCATTTGGGTTGTTTCCAAGACCTAGCTATTACAAACTGCGCTGCTATAAACATGGTTGTGCATATATCTCTGTGGTATGACGATTTTAA
>PVJO010015310.1:0-29686 GCA_004026905.1 Hystrix cristata | reverse complement strand
GCCAACAGTAGAGGAGGGTTCCTTTTTCCCCACAGCCCCTCCAGCATTTGTTGTTGGTTGATTTTTTCATAGATGCGATTCTTTCTGGAGTGAGATGGTATCTTAATGTTGTTTTGATTTACATCTCGCAAATGACTAGTGATGTTGAACACTTTTTCATATATTTATTTGCCGTTTTTATTTCTTCATTTGAGAAATGTTTATTCATTTCAGTTGCCCATTTTTGGATTGGGTCTTTAAATTTGGGAGGTTTAATTTTTTTCGAGTTCTTTATATATTCTAGATGTTAGACCTTTGTCTGATGGATAGGTAGTAAAAATTTTTTTTAGTTTAATTTTTACATGATCATTTCTATAGTTAATTCTGTAACAGAAAGTTTTTATAAATGCTGAATTTGTTATTACTTGATAAATTTTAGTTAGATGTCTCCATGTTAGGAGAAAGCTAATTTTCTCCCAACTGTGCTGTTCTAAATCTAGCTTCATTGACTATGTCAAAAAAGAAAGTTAAGATACAGGATTCACTGCATTCAATATACTTTAAGCTCACATTTAGTTATCGATGCCTTACAACTACCATTCTAAACTACTTAGGCATAGCTATTTAGCTTTTATTCATCATTTTATTAGCAACACTTAGAATAAGTAGGTACTCAAATAATTATTAAATAAGTGAGCAGATGAATTAATGTGTAGAGTACCCAGCTAAAGCTGTGCTTAAAATGATTCAGTTCAGTTCACAATTAGTGCACCTTTCCTCCAAGCTTTAATTCATCTGTGTTGTTTTTATGGATGCTTGCCATTTTAAAGTATTTTCTCCTGTCACTAAATAGTGGCTACTTCCTTTCTAGAATGTCCCTTAATTTAGAATTGGTTGATTTTCCTTGTCACTCATTTTTGTCAGGAATACCACTAAACCATGCTGTGTTCTTTTCCATGCATTATATCAGTAGGTGCATAATGTAGATTTCCACTGGTGATATTTGCTTTTATCATGTGGTGGACTGGTATCTGCCAGTTTTCTTCATTTTCTTCATTGTGTTTTACTCTTATTATTTTGTGGAGATATTTTGAGGCTTCATAGGATTTTCTCTTCTCTACTATTTATTTATTCATGTGTGTCTGTTTGAACTTAAAAATTCCAGTTTAACCCAGAGGATTCCAATCCATTAGCATCACAATTCATTTTACTAGTTGATCTCCCCACATGGGTAAATCTCCTGAAAACCACACACTGGACATGTCATACCCTATTCCTCTTGTCCTTGGCAGAGGGGAGGAATGAAGAGGGTGCAGCCAACTCTTAATTAGTTAAGCTGAAAGAAGAGAGCTTTTTTTTTTGGCTTAGGTAACACAAAATAGCAGATAATTTGCATAGGACAGGGTAAATAGAGTCTCTGAAATGTCAGACAAATAATGGGAAGGAGGGGAAGAAATGCCTAGAAAGCAGCTTCTAGAAGGAGAAAAGTAAATATCCCTTGCTATAGTAACACTGTCATTTCCCTTAAACTGCTTAAATGTTTATTAGTGCTGACCTTGGTGCTGGAAAGATTAAAGGTCGCTTGGAAAATGCTACTGCAACTTTCACTTTGTGAATGGAGAGAAAAATGGGAAAATGAGAGTAATAATACAAGCCATAAAGAATATTTTCTATAAGGCCCTGTAATGTCCTTAAAGTGAATAATAAATTTAATTTTAAACTTACAAGCAAGTTCAAAGAGGGGAACAGCTCAGTCACATGCTTCCTAATAGCCAGTTGCTCAGAAGCATGAGTGAGTCTGTGAATAAAACAGCATTTTCTTCTGTTCCATAAGGAGGATACTGTAGCATCCTTATGGGAAATAAAGCAAAAAATGTCATATGGCAGTTTTTCATCTCTCTTTAAAGGAGGATCTTTGTCTAAACAAAAAGCTTTAGATAAGGGACAAAGTGATGTGCATAACATCACTACACAGTCATGAGAAAGTCTCAAGAATGGAGGAGCGCTATGTCCGCTGCCGCAGAGAGGGTGAAAACAGCAAACTGAACTCTGGATATGGCAGGAGAGTTGCTGTTAATGACCTTGACAGAAAAGCGTTTCCAGACGTATTAGAGACGGAAATCTAGTTGGAACATTTTGACGAGAGACTGTAAGGAAAGGAAACAGAATGAGTGAACTTCTTTCTGGAAGAGTTGCTGTACAGGATATGTAAGGCACACAGGGACAGGAGACTTGAGACCAAGGACAGGTTCTGTTTTTTATTCAAGGATACAAGAGGAAGGATGTTTGAATGCTGATAAAATAATGAGAAGGCCAAAATTATTACAGAAGGGGGTAATTACAGGTAACATATACCAGTAATATATCTAGGCATTAAGTTTAAAAGTTGTTAAAATTCTAAAATAAGGGTTGTGGATTTAGCTAAGTGGTAGAGCACTTGCCTAGCAAGCGCAAGGCCCTAAATTCAATCCCCAGCACCAAAATAATAATAATAGTAATAATAATAAAATACTAAAATAACACCAAAATGGTTTGTTTTCCTTTTATTTTAAATTTGTATTTTGAACTTATTTTGTATTTTGTGAGTACAACATGACTAAAACAGATGGTCACAAATTTTAAATAAAAGCAAGGAATGTGGACCATCATGTTTAAATAGTCAAGTAGGTGGGATTAGGGATTTAGCTCTGGTAAAGCACTTGCCTAGCAAGTGTAAAACCCCAAGTTTGATCCCCAGCACCTAAAAAAATAAATAAGTAAATAGTCAAGTAGAAATAAAATCACTTAGGAAGAGAATTTGTAAATTTTATTAGCTGCAGAACTCTTTCTATGGCATATCAAGTAGTACTGTATTTAAAAGCTCTAATAAGATGGAGGTTTTAATTTGCTGTAAGAGCCCTCAACAGTTTATAAAATTAAGTTAGTATTTTATTTCAGGCTATCTATATTCATAGTGATAATTATTGTAAAAAGGGGAAAAAAGACTATGACATTAACAGTGGGCAAAACTGGAACTTACTGAGTGTACTGCCAGTTTGTGTTCGATATATTGGGTTTAATAATAGTCTATTTAAAGCTGTTATGCCAAGGGCAATAAACTTTACAGCAACATACAGAAGTTTAATAAGCATGAAACACTGTAAGCTCAATGAAGACTAAAGCTTTGTTGGAACAATAAAGCAAGAATGCAGAGTTTTTTTTCTTTATTGCCTCAGGTAAAAATGTCTGTGGAAACAGATAAGTGATGACAAAGCTTTGATGTTAATAAACCCAAATGGAAGTTAAAAATCAAAGTGTGCAAATGGCTAGATTATGAAAAGAAAGATGACAAAGTTATACCCTGTAATTAGATGTAATTTGTGCTTTTGGCATTGCTATTTGTCCTGAATGAATGAGAGGCTGTCTTTTCTTCCTTGAATAATGGAACAGTACTTAACATACCCTACTGTAAATCTGTGGGGGCCCTTTACTGGGGAGCCAAGGAGGAAAGAAAAACAAAGTGTAATACAAAAGCAGAACACCATTTTAATCTTTCCTTTTGCAGTTATGTTTGTTGAACTGAACCCAAGTAAAAAGTTACTACTGTTTACTCTTACTCTATAAACCATACATTTTAGTAAATGATGTATACAAATAAGTTCTTTTGTTACTGTGAACTTTAGAGTGTTATGAATTATAACGGTACATAAACATTCTAAGCCACTAATAATAGCAGTATATCAATTTAAAACTTACATTCATAGCATAAAAGGAGTAAATATTTGGTGAACAAATACTCCCTTAGTAATGTACTTTCCATAAATAAGATTATTGTTAAATGTTTTCACATGTCAATATAATTTCACTATGGAAGTAATAATTAATGAATTGTATTTTAATATATATAGAAAATTTTCATTGACACCAAAGTTCCATGGATGTGTGGTCTACAAAGGTTGTGATTACTATTAACAAGTAATAAAGCCTTATAAAACCTTACATTGATCCCATGTATATTTTATGCTTTATGTGTTATCTACCAAACACATACCAAACACTAGTTTTGATGCTGGGTATCAAACTCAGGGCCTTGTGCTTGCTAAGCACTCTACCACTTGAGCTAAATTCCCCAACCCTACTACCAAGATTTTTCTACAAATTGTTCTAGGTATTCTGAAGCAAAATATGAATGACTTAGTAAACCTACTGCTTGGGATGAATCATGTCATTTTTCTTGTTCTCTAGTACTCAAAATTAGAAGATTATATACACAATAATGAGTCATAAATTGGTTGGTTTCTATGCTTTTGTGTGTAAATGCCAAGAGATTAAATCTTGCTACTGAGTATTTTAAAGACAAAGTCTTTTTTTTTCATTTAATTTGGTCATAATTGCCCAATTAAGAAACAGCTTAAATCAGAAGGATTCCTAGTAAGGTTTCTCTGTATACCCACAGCCCTGGGGATTTCTGCAGGCTTGTAACTGCTCCAGGACTGAAGTCCAGGTGGGGTACTGCAGGGTGGTGGTGGTGCCTCCTTTGCGTGTGGCTTCAATGGGTACCCTAGAGATAGAATGATGCCTTCCTTCTACAAAGGGCAAACAGTGAACAGCCAAGCACTTATTAGGGGGTTTGTCTCATTGCCAGGTAAGAATTGATCCAGTGGCCTACCTCTGTTGGAGCATGTATGAAAGACCTCTCTCAGGTGTCCTAAGTGTCAATACTGGACAGTAATGGTAGCCTGGAAGAAATAATAATCAGGGAGAACTGGGGTTTAACAACAGAAAGAGGACAATCAGTAGTATAATACATTACAGAAACTCAGTTTTTGAAAAATTCATTACAAACAAGTCATATTTTATTAGTGATCAAATCTCGACTTACGTACCATTACAACGTTTTTCGTCTTTAAATTGGGATTCAATGGGCTGGGGATTTAGCTCAGTGGTTAGAGTGCTTGCCTAAATCAGGATTCATTCCATTTTAAATTACAATCATGACAAGGTTGCTTCTTGAAACACTAATAATATTTTATTATGATTACTGAAATTCTTTGAAATATATTAGGAAAAGGTCTGGAACTCTTGGGTTTTTTCCTTGATTTAGAGGAGAAGTAAAAAAGAAACATGTAAAAACCACCCGTGTCCTATCATGACTTGAAAAGACTAGTTACTGTTGAGCTTCGTGGTATTAAATCTTGAGAAAGGTTAAACCATTTAAAGCATTGTAGGACAATGTTAATGAATTGTTGTTGCATATTATAAAAAAAAAGCTTTTACCTCTGAAGCGAAGAATAGCTATGGTGGTTCCACATAGTGTGCCGTAGCGAAAGTGGGCTCTCTAGTCCTTTTGGAAAACATCCTTTGCCCTGTATCTTTGCTCTCTCATTTCTTACCCGTATTTCACTTCAGTTGCTTCTCTGGTAAAGCTGTGTATCATACTGCAATATCAGCTTCCTTTTATAGAGTAGTCAAGAAGGCAACCTACAGTGGCTTTATCACTGCATCAGGGAAAATATAAAAGGAAAACAGAAATTAGCATTAGGGGCCAGGTAATCCCAGCACTCGGGAGGCTGAGGCAGGAGGAGGACTGCCGCAAATTCAAGGCCAGCCTGAACTGAATAGCGAGTCCCTGACTCAAAAAAAGTTAAAAAAAAAAAAAAAGTCAGAATTATGGAGATACACATGTAAGATTTTATTAAGACCGATTTTTAGTTTTTTGAAATATTATTTATTTGGGTCCTGGGGATTGAACCCGGGAATTTGTACATGCTAAGCATGTACTCTTCTACTGAGGCACACCTCCAATCCTTGAAATTTTTTTTTTTATTTTAAACCAAGAACATGTATTGGTACATTCTACATACAATGGTCACATTCATTACAATTATTCTGTACCTATACATGATTCCAATCCTTGAAATTTTATGTAACAGTGTTTTTTTGTGTCTGTCTCATTTAGTGCTTTGCTGTATTCTAACTAGATAGCAGTCGTATGCATTCTTTAATTTGCCTTAGCTGGTGGAAAATGTAAAATGTTTTTAGAGGACTCGGAATTCATAGATTTCATATTTCCTGCTTAGTCATGTTGGGGAAGCTTTTTTTTTTTTTTTAATTTTAAACGAGACCTCTACTGTTAGAAATGAAAAAGTGGTTGAATCTAATATTCATCTCAGTTACTTAAGACTCATTAGCTGTATACACTTAAAATTGGAGCATTTTATTTACTAATCATTATTGTATTTTACCATGCCATCACTCTGCTGATTCATCTTTGTCATTTTTCTACATCTTTTAGTAGGTTATGAATCTGAGACTGTGGTAAGAGTTATGTGCCCTCTTTCTGAAAAAATGCACGCACATTATACATATGTTTTAAGGAAAACTGGAAGTATAGTGTGTGAAGTGTGAAATTAAGAGGGTGTTTACTTTTTAGGGTGTTTAATCCTGTCCCTCCCTGGTTCTTAATGTTCACGTTTCTTCAAATTATAAAATGTTCAAATGTTATATGTGAAATCATTTTCCACATCAGCACTTTCTGATGCCATTGTGTTATTCCTGGCTTTTGGATCATATTGCCTTCAGATAATTTATGAAAGGAACTGGCGATGTGTTGCCCTTTACCAGTTCTCTTCTGTCCCGATTGCACATGTTCTTTTCTAGCCCAGTGTATGTTCCATGAGCTGTTTTACTAGCTTATTATGTGTATACCTTTATAGACGGAACAGATACCTTTGTCTGTTCCCAGCAAGCTTCATCATCCAAGGGAACATCTTCCATTTTATTCACTCTCTGGCTGGTGAGTTGGGTTATTCAAATTCTCACAGCCTTAGGAGCCTACCCACAGAGTCACAGGAGCATCATTAATACTGGTAAAAATATATACTGTATATACAGGGTTGCACAAAAATTGCATATTAAGAAAATATTTGAAGAGTAGCCCTTAGATATTTAGAAATGAATTGTAAACTAAACAAAGTGATGAAATCCATCCCAGCTTTCAAATATTCAGTCTTACTCTTTGGTGCTGGGAGTAGTTCAAGTTTAGAACATTGGCCTCAGTCATTTTAGGACTTCAGGCCCTGTCTAGCTTCAGCTACAAATATTTGTTCCATTCTCTTCCCAGAATCTAATTAGGCTTTTTTTTTTTTTTGGTTATTAATATTACAGGAGTAGAGTCACCAAATAAATTTTAAAAGAGAAAGATGACCCCAGGACTCAGACCCTGCCCACCCTTAAAGTATGTACGAACAACTTACAAACTACAAGTTTTCACTGGTTTTGTTTCTCATATAAGATTTTTAAAAATCTAACAGTCAAAAGATTTTTCTTCAACATGCACTCAGAGAACTTCATATTTGCTGCAGACCTCGCAGCTGCATGGGCACGTAGTTCTCGTAACTTGGTATTTTGATGCACTGATACAGTTTATACTGCTGCTTTCCTGTTGAGATGCAGAACTCACATTCCTTCATTGGACGCCAACTATTGGAAAAGACATAAGAGAGTAGAGACAGTTGAAGAAGAAAAGTGACTGTGGTTGCTAGTAGTGGTAGCAATTGAAGTTGTAAAGTGATAAATTCTGTTTCAATTAGCAGTTGTTTTACTTCAGTTATGCTTGATACTACTGTAAAGGAAAGAATTCCTTCCTTTCCCCTCCAGAAAATCTGTTTCGGTTTTTGGCAATCAGGCAGCAAATTCTGTTATGGAATTATTGAAGCCTTTTTTTTTTTTTTTTTTGGTGCTGGGGGTCAAACTCGGGGCCTTGCACTCTACCACTTGAGCTAAATCCCTAACCCCAAAATCTTCATTGTTAAGATTTCTTCAGACATTAGCAAGTGAGAGCATGGATGTAGAATGAAATAAAAGTACAAAGAGAAGTTTTTGGCAAATCCTTGCCAGGTCTTAAATATTTTTGCTCTACATTTGTACATAGCAGATACAAAGCAGAGCTTTGCTTGAACAATAAATTAATTGCCAAAATATTGTATATATAATCCTATCTCTGCATTACTTTTTGTGTTGTGTGTTTATACTATATAATCTGTGATTTATAAACAAGTGGAATATTGGATGACCTTTATCTTGGTACTTTTGCTGGTATATTGCCTGTTTTGGTAAAAACATTAGCTCATCTCCTGCTCATTTCTTGCAAATATATTTTAGTAGCAAAATTTTATGTTAGAAATCCTGTATTTCAGTCTGTCAGTGAACTCCAAGATGAAGCTGAAAAAAATCCATTAAAAGCAAAACTAGCCATGGTAGGAGGCCTGAAATCCATCAGATCATTCATTCAGATTTACAGGAGAGGGCAACAGCTGGTGTAATCCAGGTTTAGAGCATTCTGTTTCTGAGAGATTCCATGGTTTCTACGCCAAGCAAAAAATAAGGCAGTACCCTTTGGTACAAGTTAGCACAGCCACCACCTGTTGGTGGCTTTACCTCTCTCCCCTTATTCCAAAGACTTTTTTAAAATCCAAAATAATTGTCATTGTGCAGTAATTTGTGATTATAATATGAGAAAACAAAAGATCTTTATCTCTGTTTCGTGTGTGTACTTCGGTGAAATTGCACATGGCAGAGTACACATCTGAAAATGTTTTAAATTATTCATAAGGTTTAAAATATATAGACATAAACATCAGACTTGCATATTGGTTCTAGGGCTGGAACCTATTTTTAAATTATTTTTTAATATCACTCTTTGAGAGAGACGAGATGAAGGGGATAAAAAAAGAATTAAGATGTGTTACATCGTACATGTACCGACACCCCATGATGAATATAATCATTATGTACGACAAACATGTACTAACAAAAATTAAAAATAAACATATCACACTTTGAGTTTGGAATTGATTGCCATTCATAAAGATCTATTCATTTGTGGCATACTTTTTAAAAACAACAATGTTAACTGTGTCTTAGACACTGGGAATACAGAGAAAAAAGGTACTTCTGTTCTTGAGTAATTGTGTGGTGGGACAATTTCAGTAGAGGGTCATTAAGAGATTTGTTAAAAATGTCCTCACGTTTTGTATGCTCAGTTGGTGGACCCCTAACCAAATGGGTACTCCAGGAAGGATTCCTCAAGGAGGTAACTATCAGAATTAACCTATAAGAAACATCCAAATGAGGGGCTGGGGATTTAGCTCAGTGATTAGAGTGCTTGCCTTGCAAGCACAAGGACCTGAGTTCGATCCCCCGCACCACAAAAAAAAAAAAAAAAAAAAGTATGTGTTTCAAGAAACATCCAAATGAAAAAGGTAACAAGAAGAAATAACTGTATTGGATGCTTAGCTTTGGAAAGTGTTTTGGTTACCATCAGGAATCAGTACACGGGTTCTCTGTTCTGGAGAGGTTTACTGAATGATCAAAGGCAGCCAAGTGAATACCAGAAACTGAGGACACGAGAACAATGCAGGCCACTCTTAGGAAAATCATGGCAGCAGTAATCAGAGCTAAGGTTACCATTTTTAAGTAAGTTCAGTGTTTATTTTGTGCAAAGACTAATTCATTCAAACCACCATCAATGAAATTTTTAAAGGAAGTTTTTGTTTTTAATAAGAAATTGTAATCTGCTCCTGTGTTCAAACTTTCATTATTTTTCCATTTACCTGAAGATTTTTTAAAGTTTTGTTCTGTTATTGTTTTGGATGAGACTCCCATTTATATTGCAGCCAATGTACATTGCACATTTTTAAAATTTTCCATCTTTAACCAAATTGTGTGTTATGTAGAGTTTACGCAGTAGAGTGTGGGGCTTGAGGCATTTGGTGACAAAAGTGCAAACTGCTTTAAAAAGCCACCTCATTGTGCATTTCTTTAAGCTGAGGAAACAAATGGAGGTGACAGCCATTTGCTGGAGGTAGGGATGTGGCACTCTGAGGGGGTCACAGAGCATGTGGAGCACGGGGGAAAGCAGGCAAAATAATCTGTCAATGAATCACTTTCCTTCCACATCCCCAACTATGAAATTTGTACAGCTACAGACTGCAGCTGTTCCCAAGAAGGGATGGGAGGAAGGAGGAAGGGACCCCTTAATCCCTCACTTCTTTACTTCATACCATGTCGTGTACTGTACGATACAATATCCTAAATGTTGTTATCCCTGGTGACAGCCTCTGTTTATGACTCAGTCCTATCCCCAGGCTTCCTTAAAGTTCTGCATCCTGGAGACCTCTTTACGAGAGTTTGTAAGATTCTTGAAATTCATCATAGCTTCTATTACAAAAGTTCCTTGTTCTGCTGTGCATCTACTTCTCATCTGTGCAAAGAGGAGAGAGATCACAATTCAGATAAATTTACTGATAGCTGACCTGTTATTGTTTCTATTTAAATTTAATTATATAGCCTTGAAAGAAAGTAGGCTGGTACATATCTCACTGTGAAAAGTAAGAAATCAAAATTATGGTTGATAAATAACATGAAAAAATAATTCTCAGAACGTGAAATTTACTTTGTGAGACGTACACATTTGCTAAATACTGTTTGCTTTTTTATACTTCTACTTGGACACCACCTTCTATAATGCTTCTCCACAAGGAAGTGAATTCACTTCACTACTTTATCTCTATTCAGTGCTTGGCCATGGGAGTCACATGTTTTTAAATAAGTTGGTATTAAATAATTGTGGTGGCACATGTCTGTAATCCTAGCACTCTGAGAGGCTGAAAGATTGCAAGTTCGAACCCAGTCTAGGCAGTTCAGTCACTTAGCCAGGACCCTGTTTCAAAGGGGAGGTGGTAAGGAGCTGGTGATTTAGCTCTGTGCAAAGGCCCTAGGTTCAGTCCCCAGTCTTGCAAAAAAAAAAAAGAAAGAAAACTGTAGAAAGAGTTCACAAAGTAGCATTTACCTTCTCCTGTATAGGGAAATAAGCCAAAGTAACTCAGTTATCCCTTTAAAAATGTTACTCAGTCAAGGTTGTAATGAATGATACTCATGAAACTAGAGATGTTCAGATTTTAAATTAAAGATCTAATGTCTGTCTTTTGTCTTTTTTCTTCTCCCCCTCCCTCTTTCTCTCTTCCCTTTCTCTCTATAATCACTTAAAACCTAACTTTTTACTTATAGTATAAATAAAATATGTATGTAGTTATGATGTCACTCCTGGAAGATAGTAATGGAGGAAGGAAAAAGTGAGTATTCTGCTAAGCAATTTAGTTAGGAAGAAGAAAGCAGTTACTGAAAGAGCAGATGCTTGTTTCTTATTCATCACCTCCCCCAACACTCACCCTCTTATTTCGACAGAGGTCTGTGAGGTTTTTGAAAAATAATGTATATAAGCATATGTCATTTCATCTCATCATACTTGTCTGAGAAAGACCTCTGTCTCCCAGCGTGCTCAAAGAAGTCTCAGTCAGTATGTCTGGACCTGACAACATTCAGAAGGCTCTGTTCTCAGAGCTTCCGGGTTTCCCAGAAAGGACTGCTGTCTCTTTGGCCGATATTCTTTCATTGTGTAAAAGTTATCATGCAGTATAACCTGTACAATGAGTATTTCTAATTCAGTCTGGCAGGCAGTGGTTTGTTTCATACACGGTTATAATCACCCTAGTTCAGAACAAAGTGGAAAAGTTTTGTGTAATGAGTAAAAATTTCCAATTGTAAAGTTTTCTTTAAAAAAAGATATTCTTTCAGTCACTCCACAAAAAGTTCAAAGATGACAACGCAATTATTTTATCGAGGTTATTACAGATTCCAAGATAAAGGCCCCAGATGAGTGGGTCTTACTATATTATGTCTAATGCAGTGTGTGTGTGTATTGGACAATTTGAAAACAGTAACACTATAAGGAAGGCCCTTTCTTTTCTCGCTTTCTTCCTGAGAAATGAAGAAACCAAAGAATGTTCAACAAAGAACAGAGAACTAACTTTTTCCAATTTGTCACTTTGTGGATAAAAAGAAAAGACAGAATGGTGAAGCACCTGTTGCTTTAAAGGCAATAAACTAGTGAAATGTTTTAACAGAAGTCATCAGCTTTCAAAGATCTCTTTTATCCAGTTCACATCACTCACTACTCTTAATTCCTTTGTCACATTTTTTACTGCATTACAAGTAATCCTTGAAATCCACAGAGCGTTTTATATATAACCAGAACCATGTGCATGGTTCTCACATGTTCAGTGTAGCCTCAGATCCCAAGGTTTCTTCTGTTCCTCCTTTCCCATGTATTTAGTATTAGATGCAGGTTTGAGACGCAAATCATCAGGGTAATAGGAGGAATTCATCCCCCACTCGCCACTTTCCACCAAAGAAGGTCTAAATGCAGTACTGAGAGAGGTTTAGGATAACAACCACCAACAGGCCCTAAATGGCTCTTTGATCTCCAGGGCTGCATTCCATACCCTTCCTCTTCCTGAGGAGCTAGTTCCTCAGGCAGCTGCTTCCCATGCTTGTCCATGGGTTATTTATATGTAACTGTATACACTAGCCAACAGAGTAGATTTGTAGAAGTATCTTACAAAATCTTGTTCAGATAAAGTGTTTATTCCATCCATTCTGGAGTAGTTCTGTTTACAGTAAATAAGTTGGAGTGAGGAGGGGCAAAAATTTCTCTCCAGTCTTCTAGGCTGAATAACTTCAAGGTTGTTGTCTCCACCCCGTGCAGTACTTTTATTTCCCCTCATAATATATAAAGGCAATTGTGTCTTTTAAGAATAATCTTAGAGGTAAGTTTTGTCTAATTCTCTGCCTTTTATTTTGATATTAACTCCTTAGAGAACAGTTTTTAAAAGCTTGAATCCAGAAATAAGGGCATTATGGTTCCACACCTTATTTAAAGAGACTGAAACTGAACAGTCTTCCCTGTTGTCCTGTGGATTATTCACCCTCAAGGGTATACACATAGGGCATTGGCAAGTAAACAGATGTTTGATTTGCTCTTTCTCTTCCTGAAGCACAAGTTATTCATATATTGAATCTTTAATGTTTGTCTTACATGTGAATGTTCTTTTCTCTAATTGCTTTTATTTGTGCTTTTCTTCTGCCTTCTATGTGATTTTTATAGTCCATATAATTTTCTGCAATTCCGATTCTAATCTTTACAGTTCCCTAAAATTGTTTAAGTTTTATAATGGTATTTTTTTTCTGTTTCTTTTACTTAGCTCGACCAGCTCCCTTTTCAAATATTTCTCATCTTACCTCTTATCTTTGCTCTCTGATGTTGAAGTCTATTGCCTCTTTAATTTTTATAATTTTTCCCAGGTTTTTTTCAGAAGGTGATTCTCATTGTTACTTGTTCCCTATTGCTCTTACCTTCATTTTTCCCAGAGAATTTTGTAGATGGTGCACTGAAGGTTTTAAACACATTCTAGCCAAATAATGACACAGGCCAAAAGCAATGTGAAAAATATGTCTCTCTTACTCCTTTCCATCTTATTTTTCCATTAAAATATTAGCTGAAGAGCAGAATGCTGGCAGTCACAGCAGCTGTTCAGTCACTCAGAGCTGAGGCACGGATTGTCACAGGGGACACGTGTGTGTCCTAGATCTATTCTGTTTCAAAGTTCTGCCTGTTCTGCAAAGGTGTGGTTCATCCCATCTCATGAGAGTGGCCTTTCAGTTCTATTTTATTCCCCTATTTTGGGGTACCTGCCAATTTAGGGACCTATCATAGATTTTAGGTTACTATGGCCATGAATACAAGCCTCCGCCCTTCCAAGCCATAACTCACTGATGCTGAGCCCAACTTGGATGGGACATTGGAGTGGGATAGGGAGAATACTGGGCCTTTCGTGGCTGCAGTGAGTGATAGGAACTTTGACGTTTGCACTCTTCTGGCCTGCCCAGTCCTGCACTTTGGGTGGTCTCATTGACAGCACCGCCTCTAGCCCTGTGGTAGCTTTGTACACATGAGGAACAGTCACTCCTTCCCCAGTAGCCCTCACTGCTGTGTGCTCACCTCCATGACCACTGCAGTGAGCTGTGCAGTGCTCGCGGCTTCACAGTGGCCTGGCCAGTGAGGAAGGTCAGAGTTTTACTCTTGTTCACCAGCTACACTCTTCTCTCTGAAAGAAGCTTGTTTTCAATCTGTGTGTTCCCTCACAGTTTGGTCCAAGTTTTCAGTTCCAGGAGCTCCTCTAGAACAAGTTAAAGCTCCATCATGACTGTTTAGTTCTTGGTTTTGGGGGTGTTTGTTGTGTTTTGTTAGGTTGGGGAAGGTGTTAAGAACTCATTCACTTACTGCTCTGTCATAAATTTGTGGGTGTTTATTTTTGTAGATTATTTTTAAATGACCTTTTGACTTAATTAAGAGTCAACTTTTCAGGAAAGTATAAAATGCTTTCTGGGGAGGAGAGTTTGAGACACAGTCTCATTATGTAGTGCAGGGTGGCCTTGAGTTCACTATGTTGTTGAGGCTGACGTTGAATTCATGGCAATCCTCTTGCTTCAGCCTCTCGAGTGCTGGGATTACAGGTGTGCGCTACCACACTGGCTTCCCAGATTTTATTTCCAAATGAATTCTTATGTAAATTGAGAGCAAAAACCAAATCCAAGGAGCAAAAACCAAATCCAAACAAAACAAAACTTAAAACTTGGTTTACACAAAAGATACACCTAGAGATGCTAACTCCCCACCTGTGCTGATATATTTTCATAGCCTGGAAACCATCTTCAGCATTTACAAAGAGACACAGCATTTGTACTGAAATTTATGTCCTGAATAAATCACTTTATAGTTTTCCTTATGATGCTTTTAATATTTTAAGCTATTGATTTAACCTTAGGAGGTAATAAGTCACATTTTTCTTCAAGTCCTGAAATCCCCAAATCTGTGTATTAGCACACTGGATTGCTAGTCATATAGATGCTTTTCCTTTGGAGCTTTATCGTGACTCAGAATGAACTAGTAGTTAGCTCTTTAAAAAGTGTCTGTTGACATTATTGGAAAGATGAAAGCATTTTGAATCTTGTGTTCTAATTTCATTTGACATATTACAGTATTTATGACAACCCCAAACTATATCAACTTGTATTTTTCTGAAAGACATTCTGTTTTCGCTCACAGCTCTAATAATTTTCAGTTTATATAAACATAACCCTGGTATTTTCCTGTAACGTGCATTCCACAAAGTACTTTACATGTCTAGTAAATCAGACAGTAATGCTAACTTTACACAGCATCAGCAGAGTATGAGGTATGCCATGTCAGGGAATCTTCCAGATAACTAAAATTACCCTTGTAAGCAAGACAACAGTTTTTCTTATGAAATATTGACAATAAAACTGTTGGACCATTATTTCACATTTTCCCACATTTGAGCAGAATATTCCCTACATATGTAATTAGCTGCTCCGTGACTAAAGATCACCATGAACGTTAACCTCAGGGCATCAGTGGTTGATGGCCAGCTGTGACTGGTGCAGACCATCATGGTGGGTCTGTTTTGCATTGTTCTTTCTGTCAGACCCTTAACTCTCCTTTCTGCCACTAATGTATCTGACTCTAGCGTGTGTTTATTTTTCAGTGCAAAATCTGCATTTTAAAAGACATTTGGGAAAACCTCTTGAAAAATATACGATGCTCAGTAAAAATTAACTATTTCATGCTGATAATGAAGGTTTCCATGGAGTAAAAACTTACATAGTATTTATAGAAAAATAGAAATTTTACAGAAGTTCAGAATAAATACATGCCAGAAAAAACTTGATAAGATGTACCAACACATGGTTCAAAGAGTTGCAGAAATTCTTTACACATGGTTCATAATTAGCTTGTAAAAAAATTTAAGTATTCAACACATTAAATTCAGTTTGAATTAAGAAATTTTAAAAATTAACAACCATGTCATACCCTTACCAAAGTTAAAAGGTATGGAGTTACACTTTCTGCAATGGACTGTAAAGTCTGTGCATAAGAACGTCCATGGATTCTTCATCTACCACGAATTGGATATGACATCACTCTGGCTTATTCCTATTTTTAAGTATGAGCAGGGTTCTGACACCTGCCCTTTGTTTTTATGGATACTCCCCTCAAACATAACTAGAGTCTGAAGAGTCTCAGAATAGCTGACCCATTGTATTCAGTGTAACGGCTTGAATTCATGCTGGCACAGAGTAGTTCTGGAAATGAGAATTTGAAACAACTACTATTGTTTTTTTCTGTTTTCTTCCCATTACTGTATTACCCCTTTATCCTGACTTAATTGTGGTCAAACAGTAAACAAGGAGAGGGAGGTAGACTGATAGCTGTAAGTAATTGTATATTACTAGTTTTGTTTTCCATTTTGGAAAATTGTAAGTTATTATGAGAACTCACAAGTACTTTGGGAGGAAAAGCTGTTTGGGAGGGAAGGAAAAAGGGGGGAGGAATATGAAAGAGAGAGACAGAGAAATTATAGTTTGAATTAGAACTTTTGATAACTCTGGCAATAAACACCTTAATCCAGCAACAGGACCAAAAATCAAGGCTTCTATTCTTTCTATTCCTTGATGTCTTCTGATCGGACCTGAAGCAGAGGACTGGAACAAGCACCTTCTCAAGTGAAGTCCCCAAGCAAAGGAAATCCCAAGGGATTTTTCAGCACACTGTTAAAACAGGTCGGAGGACCAGATAAGGCCTCTGAGATACTTGGTGTGGGAAGAGTAGGAAACAAAGCAGCCTTAACCTGCGTATAGCATGGAGGTGGATTTCAGATTCCCAGGGAAGATCAAGTACAACACAAAGATTAAATGGGGTTTAGGGAGTTTATCCTCATGGGAAATGAAGGCCTTAGAAGTGACACCAGTTTCACTGTCACAGTTCTCCTGGCCCTCCACAGTCAGCCCTGCTATTAAAATTTTTTCTGGCAAAATGAGACAAACCTCCCTGCATTTGGCACTGACAGGTGATGAGTGAAAATGTAAGGCAGGTAATGATGAGATTTAATAGCTCATTGTAAATACACAGAAGTGTGGGTCAGTTCCTGGAGAAAAAAAAAATGGAGTCAAGACCAGGCTCACGAATTAACAGGAGCACTGTGGCACATGAAGACCTGTGGAACTGGCTCACAGGAAGTCTACTATTGTCTACATTCATTTCAGAAAAAAGAAAAAATTGCATGAACCAGTAGGCCCAGAGTCTCTTAGCCACCTTGTTTCTCCTACTCTTGTGTAGTAGATAAATGTTATAGTTTGTGTTGAGGTGTCCCCCAAAGCCTCATGAGGTCATAGGTAAGGCTTTTTCAGAGGTGGCTGAATCTAGAGTGTGTGATGCTGGGATTAAGGGCATGTGATTACTGAATTAGTCTACTGATTGATTTGGTACTGCCTCAATCCTGGCAGCCTGGATAAGATATAAGGGATAGAAAGGGGCTTGGCCTACCCCTTGGTTGCACCCCTTGCTTACCTTGCTGTTTTCTCCCTGTCTGCCATGCCACCCTGCTTGGGATCCAGCTGGTCGTGAACTGAAACCTCTACAAACTGAGCTAAATAAACCTTTCCCCTTTAACTTGGGGTGTCAGGTGTTTTGTCTTAGCAACGAGAGAAAAGTAACTAAGTCAACAAGAGACTTCATTTTCTTCCCTGGCTTCTCCCTCCTCTCCCTTCCCCGCCTCTCCTCCTCCTCCTCCTTCTGACAGTCTTGCTTTGTAGTTCAGGCTGGCCTTGAACTCACTGTGTAGCCCAGGCTGGTCTCAAACTCATGGCAGTTCTGCCCTCAGCCTCCTGGATTACAGATGTGCACCACCATGCCTGGCTTCTTACGCACGGTTTCCTTTTCTTTTGTACTGGGGATCAAATTCAGCCTGTGCTTACAGGCAAGCACTCTAACCACTGAGCTAAATCCCCAACCCTTACACATGGTTTCTAAAAAAAGAATTTTTTAATCCACTGAACCAGACGTCATGATATTCTATATCTCAGCTGATCAAGAAACAAAGATACCATAACCACTTTAAAGTTAGTATTTTGGTCTTTTGTTTTGGATCTTGTGAGATTCTGGCCCTAGGGGTGGGGGATAGGCTACTTACTAGTACTGTCTTCTGTGTTCCCTTTCAAAGAAACCAGAATTGTTATTTGGTATGAGATACCCTGTTTCTGTATCCCATATAGGCTCCAGTATCTCAAATATGTCATGGCTGTTCTATAAATTACAAAATACAGTGTCAGAATCTGTGATGATCTTTGTAGCTTTCTTCTCTCTTCTATTTTTGCCATATACCTCCAAATGTCCTGTGCACCGTGATGACTGCCCAGATCTCAGAACTTTAAAAGCGTAATTCACTGCACTGCTGTTCCCTGTCTTGGCAAATTCCTACCCAGCCTTTGAGATCAGTTCAAATATCTTCTGGTCTGAGATGTCCTTCTGAAGTCTACAAGAGAGTTGTCCTCTCTGCCTTCTTATAGAATTTTTTTTATATACTCTACTTCTCGAAGCATTTGCTAATGTTACAGTGATCGCAGCAGTTGTAGCTAACCTTCTGCAGTCTCTAACGTGCTCAGCATTATGCTAAAAGTTTTATGTGTATTATTTCATTGAAGCTCACTAAAAACGTTTAAAAACTCTTGAGATAGATATTATGTTCTCCATCTTACTGATCAGTTAACAGATAAAATAACTTGCCCAAGTGACAAAACTGGTATTTAAATCTCAGCAATTTGATTCTAATTTACTCATTTTTCACAAGTCAGCTGATACACACAGAATCATTGGTCCAAGGTTCCTTACAGAACTTGAATTTGAATCCCAAGTGGCTTGACCCAAGATTGAGGGCTTTATTTATTTGCTGTCCAACTCTCCCTTCTGTAAACTCTTTAAGGCTGAGACCTCCTAGTATCTGTCTAGTCATCCCCAGAAAAATAGTTTACATTAGGTTACATTACAGATTAATGAACTTTTTTGCCTAATATGTAACAGTACTAATCTAGGCATTAACCACTTACCAGTTCAATTATTTAAATACAGGGTGATCAAAAATTGGATGTTTTCACTTATTTTTATAAAATAATATAACAGGAAATATAAAAATGATAGTTTTATCCATTTCCATTTTTCTGAGTGTGGTATATCTTAAACATTCAATACACAATGCAGTGTTACAGTCTGTTTCAGTTAGCAGTAGTCGCCCCTCGGATAAACTTCATTGGCTATGATACTGCCACTGCGCAAAGCTCAGTGTTAAAATCTGAACATCAGTATTTAATCTGTTTCCAAATTTTTTTGGCATTGTTATCTTTCTTTAAACACACTTTACACTGTCATGTTGGCCTTTCCTTTTTTGCTGTGGGTGGTATAATTTCAGTAAAATGTCCGATACTCACTAAATGTAGTGATGACAACATCGATGATGGACATCCTGGTTGGTGTTTTGCTACCCTGTATTTTTCAATTGTTTGGCCTATTATACCTAATCTGAATTATAAATGACTTTTTGAACCCCCTTGTTTTGAAAAATAACAAAAGAGTAAATATTTTATAGTATTTTTCTTCACTTTTTGATTACAGGACAGCTTGTTAGATGTTGGTCAACTCTGTCAACACCACTCATAGAATTATTATAATTATTGACCACTATTGGAATTTTTTTAGTTTCATTTCAAATTCTATCATTTCTATATTATGAATAGTCGACAATAAGGAGACATCTTTATTGGCTTTCCATTTCATAACACAGACTTTTCTTCTCTGATATGCTACCATTTCTCTCTTTCAGTTTTTCCTTTTGCAGATCTTTTGGCACTTCCTTCCTATTCAGCCTCAGTGTACAAATGTGTCCATTTTGTATTGTAAAAGAATATCACTGAGTTATGGGAAAGTATAAAAATTATATCTAATGTACTTATGATAAGAGTTTTTATAAATTGTAGCACAAAATTATAGGTAATTTTTCACAAATAAACATGAATTAGTAAAACAGCCAGAAATTAGATTTCACTAGAAACAAACATCAAAGTGAATACAGTGTTCTAAATTTTAAAAAGTATCAGAAAATAGTGTAAAACAAATAAATAAATGTAAGTATATCTGGTGCAAACAAGAATTGACTGGTTGAAGTGACACCTGCCCAAGGGACACTAACAGTACATAAAAAGTACTGTAATCAGTATGGAAACAAACACACTGCCCAAGTGACGCTCGAGTAAACTGTTAAGTGGTTAATATTTGCATTGTTACTCCCAAACGTAATTTCAATATCTTGGCTTTTGTTATACCACTTCATCCTATCCATCCAAATTGATCTTCTACCTGCACTTACTTAAGTCTGCAAGCCATTTCCTTTGCTTATCCCATTTTACCAAGACTTACCTACCACAAATATGCCACAGTGAGAAAGAGAAGCTAGAGATTAGAGAAAAGGAAATTGGTACCCCAAACAATATATTTAGTTCTCAAAATATGAAAATCATAGCAAAAGCAACCCAAAAGCCACCAGACACCTATGAGAAAGAAAGAAAAATGGGAAAGGAGCGTGCACACAACGATCAGGAAAAATGTACAGGTGGAGGGAAGGAAGAAATGAAGGAAAGAACAGGACCGGAAATGATTAACATTTTCCACCAAAGACTTCTTGTAAATTGTGCTTTTAATTGTTTGAGGTGGTGAAGGATTATCCTGCATCATAAATTGACAGTGTTTAGACATGAGCCCTTGTTACAAATTCGTTAACCAAGTGTGGCATGGGACTCAAAATGTCTGACTTCTAGTCACATGCACAGAGGTATTGAACTAGAGGATCTCTAAATTCCCTTGTTGTTGTTGATTAGTCCATGTTTGCAGTACCTAATGGTTACGTTTATTGTGAAGGATTGAATTCCATGTCAGAACTATCAGTCATTCTTACACTATGTGTACTGCATAGTATGGTGACACAAAGACAAGATGTATGCTTCAGGTGCTTACAGTATAGTAGAAAAATTAGGGGAAAATAGACATTTTGGTTTTCATTATTGGAAATGACAGAATAAAGCATCTTTTGGCCTATTAAGATTAATTTTGTGGTTGGTTATTGAATTTTGACCATTAGATTCATCCCAGCAAACCTGAGAGTTAATCAGAATATTTATAAATGAAATAAAGGTATGATAAGCTTGACAGAAAAATAAAGGATTAAGGTTATATTGGCAAATTAATCTTTTAGACTCTGAAGTAAGTATAAATATATAACATACATCAATTATACTAGTAATCCTTTAAAATATACTTTTAAAATTCAACTACTACTTGATAAAGATAACAAAATTGTGTTGGTTCATCAACTTTGAAGGGCTCTGGTAACTTCAGAACAGCACTGTTTTCCCTCTACATAAATTATCTTGTAGCAAAGAATCATATTCAGTATATCCTGATTACTTTTAATTTGCCCAGACTGAGGAAATAATGAATACTGTACCATTTAGAAATGAATGACACTTAGCCTAAGACCTAAAGGATGATTAATTCTGGTTCTTCTCTTTGTTATTTATTCTCTAGAGTCTGGCTTAAGGCCTACTCTTTTCATGAAAATTTCTTCAACTATCATCACCTCCATATTGCTTTTTCTACTTTCCTAAGTTGTATAATTCTTAAAGGAGCTAATACTGGAAAGTCGTGGATGGGAAGATTGATGTCATACTGTACTGTCACTTTATTCACTGTGTTAAGCTAGGCAAGCTAGTTAATCTTAATAAGACTTAGTGTCTTTTGCAAAATGAGAATTACAAAAATGCTATTAGGGGCATTATGATAATTGAGTGAGAATGTGTGTAAAAATGTTAGCGACCTGACTTGCATCTATTACATATTTTATAAACATTAGCTGTTGTTAGTATTCACTAATATACAGTTACCCCTTTAATTTATATGTGTTTACTGCTGAGGATGAGGATTAGGAAGAAGGGAAACACTGTAGTACTGAGAGATGGAGACTTGGAACATCCACTGTATATATGATAAGGGAAATGGTAGAATTAGAGTCTACTATGTTGGTGACCTCCAAGTGATTGCCGATTGCCCAGTAAGCAGAGTGTGAGAGGCAGTGGAAAGGATTAAGAAAAGGTATTATTGGTCCTGGCAGAAGAAAGGTTTTCAGATGAGAGAATAGGTTTATTTATGCCAGGGAATAAGGGAAATTAAAAGCTGCCGTACCAGCTGGGGATTTAGCTCAGTGGTTAAAGCGCTTGCCTTGCAAGCACAAGGACCTGAGTTCGATCCCCAGCACCAAAAAAAGGGGAGGAGGACTTCTTTGAAAGTAGTTTTCATGTGTAGTATATGTATGCAATGGAGTATTAGTTAGTCCTAAGAATGAACGCTTCTCATTTATAGCAAAGTAGGTGGAACTTGAGGATGTTATTCTATATGAAATAAAGCAGGCATAGAAAGACACATGCAGCATGTTCTCTCCGATGGGGAAGCTAAAACACATTGGCCTTAAAATAGAATAGTGATTCCTAGAGATTATGGTAGTGGAGTATGAAGAGTAGGGTTTCATCAGTGTGCATGATATGCATATACGGAAATATCACACTGAACCCCATTACTATGTACAGTGAACATGTGTTAATGTAATATATTTTCTCCTATGTTGTCTTATAATTCTATAATTGTAACTTTTATGGTAAGTTCTTTGATCCACTTTATGTTTCTTTTTATTAAAGAAAAATAGTTTTTTTCTGTCTTTCTGTAAGACAGTAGGAGGTTTGTGTTTTCACTTCTGGATATTAGTTAAGACCAGGGAAGAATAAGAGTGCTACAAGGTCGAGGACCACATGAAAACCAGAAAAGACAGTATCTTATTGTGAGACCAGTAGATGAGGGAGATAAATGAGTATTGACCCATTTAGTTGCTCAAGGTTTGGAAAGAATTTATTTAGGATTAAGTTGTTGATTTTAAAAAGTCATGAAGAATTTCAATATTAGAAAGTATGAAAGAGGCAAGATTTGTTTAAAGACATAAGGTATGTTTTTCTCTATAGATTATTTTGTTAATCTTTTAATAGGCTACATATTAGCAATAGTATGATAAATATAAGAAAACTCTAAGCAAGTAATGTCTGTGCCCATGCTAATCTTTCATTTCTTTTAATATCTAGGACTTTGCAAATGCTACAGCCTTTCCTGAGAATTCTCTAACCCAACTGTTTTCTCTGTCCCAGCTGTGTACTTTCTATATATTCACTGCCAAAGCATTTAGTACTTTCTAACAGTAATTAATGCTTGTCTTGTTTACCACTGTTTTTTTACAGGTGCTCAATAACAGTTTGTTAAATAAAATGATGTATATGTTGCTACATACAGAACTTGATACTTTACTGTAATTATTTGCCTCATGTGTGAAATATTTAGAAAGTATTATAAAATTCAGTTTTTTGATTCCTAGCATGAGTATTGACTCATGGAATTAAAACATGATCCTCGAGTCCTTTTTATAATAATAATTTAAGGAGAAAGAGAAGGGAAGCCTAGAGATGCTGAGGTATAGATTATTGCATTATTACTGAGTATTCTGTATATATCCAGTATTCTGGTAGACACTAACAAAATGCAAAATATGTATAAAAATAAGTGCTCAAGGAAACCTGTCTAATTCAGGAGAGAGAATTGCTGTAATACTAGTCGGAGAACTTAGGTCAACCGAAAAATTTCTGCTGAGGGCCTTGAGTTTAGAGAGGTTATGCCCCTGGAATTCCTGTTTCCCCAGCAGTCACTGAACAGCTTTGTATGTTTAGGGTAGGCCATAGGGTTAGAACTGAGAGTGAGAAGTAGTTGATGTGTCCAGGAAGGACGTGTGGTCCAAGTGAGACCAGGCAGTCCCCCAAGAAAGCAGTCCAGAGTGAACACCTGCTGCCGGGTCTCGCAGACAATGTGTTCTGTCAGCCGTTCTGCACCGAAGTTAATGTCTGTGCTGTCTTCCATGTATCTTCCTCCAGTCTGCCTCGCCACAGAGAGCCAGTCACTAGGATGCTTTAAGGGGTGGAAACCTTTTGGGGCAGACGTGGCTTTTCAGCCTGGCTCTGCTGTGTCTATTGTGTCGGTTTCCTTGTTTTACACAGCATCTGTTGTCAGAGTTACTGTGGGGGTGAACTAAATATTCTATGTACACTGCTGAATTACCGCAGTCCCTTGTATGTAGTAAGTGTTCAGTGAAAGGTTAGCAATAAAGATTCAGTATTGTCTTTTTCAGCAATCGGTCGAGACCTAAGACCCATCACCTGAGATTCAGACTCACATTAAAAATATTGCACCCATCCTCATTCCTTTAGCGCTTTGTACTCCTGCCTCTTCACTCAAGTTCTGAAAGCAGAGCTATCTGTCAGATACGATGTACTGTGTCCTTGTGAAAGCACAAGTGCAGGTCCCGTTGCCTCCCAGTCTTTCTGCTCTTACCTCAGTCCTTCCGCTCTGTTGCCCCTCCGTCACCATGGCAGCACTGGCCCTGTGCTTTTCCTTGAGCACACCAAGCGTCCTCCAGAGAGCCCACATGCACTCACCTCACCTCTGTCAGTGTGTTTATATGTCTGTCTTTCAGAAAGGTCTTCCCAACTATTTGTCTAAAGCACTGCCCCGTATCACCGTCGTATCCTGCTCTGTGTCTCTTTGTGGCACTTCTCTCTCCTACCACCTGAAATTATTTTATATATTCATTGGTTCACTGTCATCCTCCCTTTCTGGAGTGTAAATTCCTTCACCACTGCTGTATTTTCAGTGCCTAAAACAGTTCAAAGTAAGTACTCAGTTAACATTTGCTAAACAAGGATTTAAAACTCTGAATTGTCAAGCCTAACCATGAAAATTACTCTTTAAAGATTGTTCTAGAAGTAGCTTAGTTAGAAACACTATCGAACAAAAACTAAGTTGCAATTTCATTTTCTTCTAGAAGAACGTTGACCGTGGAGCGGTAGAGAAAGTCTCCCTTCGTAAGCGGCGGTTCATGCAGTTTTCTTCACTGGAACATGAAGGGGAATATTACATGACACCACGAGACTTCCTCTTTTCAGTCATGTTTGAGCAAATGGAACGTGAGTTTTAATGTTTTTAAGTTAAAAAAATTAAACTTTAGGGCTGAAAAACCTGCTTTTTTGAATTGGTAATAGCTTTTTTCCTTCCTCCTCCTCTTCCTCCTCCTCCCCACAGTAAATAAATAAAATTCTACTGCAAAGCACTCTTTAATTCAGTTATTCCAAATGATGTCAGAAATGCTTAGTGTTATTACCTAAACTAATGCCCTTCACTTTGCAGGCTCATTTTGCAAATGTAGTTTATGAAAAACTTCCTTATGTTAGGAAGGTGCTCTGGAATAAACACTCCCGCTGAATAGCTCCCTGTGCAGTAGCTTAATAGGCAGGAGCAGGGTGAGGAGCAGTCCGAGAAGTATAGACAGAACAGGAAGTGGCCGAGAGGACTTGGAAAGGCATTGTAAATATAGGGGAATGACTAGAAAAACCTATATGAGTGATCATACCATCTTCTAAGGATAGTAAGTTTACCAATCACGAGAAACAATGGCTTGCTTCGGGCAGTGGTGACAGATCTAATTGAAAAACACACAAGGGCCATATTGTACAGAGTATTTCAGTGACTCTATCCAGCTGCCAAGGAGTGTATGTTTGGCAGAGACAGGTGGACTTCATCTTGGATCAGTGAGGAAACAGTGAAGGTTTATGAGCAGGAAATAGGCTTAGAGCCCCCAGAGACCTGAGGTCACTGAACACACTGACCTGAGAACTGGAGCCAAGCACACCCAGGGAGCAGAGCTCACCCATAACAGCAGCTCCCTAGAGTCCACCACTGGGCCGTTACCTGCAGGACTAAAGGACAGCTGACCTGCTCAAGAGAAAAGCCCTAGCAACCCAGCCATGGAAGACCTGCTTGCTCTAGCCCCACCAGCCTCTCCCAAGGAAGGCCCAAGTAGACCTTTCTTTCCCTCAAGAGGGATAAAGTAGCCACTGTTAAATACTGCAGAGAATTTCACCCTCCTTAACAGAGGCCTGCACAAAAAGAAAATTGTCCTGCCAGAGCCCAGCCACCCTGAAGGAATGGAAATTCCCAACCCTAGCCCTCTGTAGCCTCTGGTCTCACCTAAGGGGTGTTTTGTTTTGATTTGAGATAAAAGCCTCACTCTGTTGCCCAAGCTTGACTGGGCTTGACTGACTAAAAGATTGAGAGCTGGTCTTAGAACTGTGTAACACATCCAGGTCTCCACACGCACACATCACTACCACTTCCATAGGGCCGGCCCCTCTACACACCTACAGCAATCAGTGAATACAAAATCATCCTAGGCAGGTGAACATGAGGGGCCTTCTAGCAGGGCCTGGGATATAGCTCAGTGGCAGAATGCTTGGCTGGCGGCACAATACTGGGTTCAGTTCCAAGCACCACCCACACACACAGAGAAGGCCTTTGACGTAAGTAATTACTGACTCAATAAGTAAGTCACAGGCTTGCTGAAAGAAAAAAATGCAGTTTGAAAATACAAGGCAAACGTCAGTACCAGATTCAAATACAGCAGACATTTTGGGATTGTAAGATCAGGAAGTTAAAATAACCACAGTTAATATGTTCAGGGCTTTAATGGAAAAAGCACACAGCATTAAAGAACAGATAGATAATTGCTATAGTTTGCATCTTGAATGGCCCCCAAAGCACAAGTGTTAGAGGCTTGGTCCCCAGCCCGGCGCAATAGGGAAGTGTCAGAACTTGTGGAACCTTACTGGAGTAAGTTAGGTCATTGGGGCAGCCCTGGGAGGAGCTGGCCCCTTTCCTTCGCTCTCTTCAATACCCTGCTGCCATGAGGTGAGCAGCTTTGTTCGCTGCATGCTCCACCCCGATGGTCTGCCTTGCCACAGGTCAGCAGCACAGGGCAGTCGATCATGGACCGAAACCTGAAGGACTGGTCGCCAGAGTAAACCTTTCCTCCTCTTCATGAGTTGAGTGTCTCATGTATTTTTGTCACGGTGATAGATGACCAGCAGAGTAATAAAAGCAGGGAGCTCTAGAAGTCAAAAACTAACAGAAATGAAAGAGCCCAGAAGTGATGGGCTCATCAGTAATCCACCTGGCTGAAGAGAGAACCAGTGAATTTGAAAATGTGTCAGTAGAAACTTCCCAACTTCAGAAGCAGAGAGGGAAAAATGATAAGAACTGTAAGACAGTTACAAAGATGCCACATACAGTGGGAATACCAGAAGGAAAAAGAATACAAGAAATATTTGGAAGAATAATAGACCGTTAACAAACATTGAACCACAGATTGAAGAAGCTCACCCAACACCAAGCAGAATAAATACCAAAAAATACCAAGGCATATAATAAACTGCAGAAAATTAAAGGAAAAGAGAAGGTCTTGAAAGAAACCAGAGGAGAAAAAACACCTTACCTATGGAACAAGGATAAGAATTTTATCATGCTTCTCTTCATAAATCATATAAGCAAGGGAAGGATGAATCAGCTAACATTGTGAATGAAAATTTTACCGGCCTAGGATTCTATACCCAGTGAAATTATCCTTCAAAAGTTAAGTAGAGATAAAAACTTTCTCAAACAAAAATTAAGCAGTAGGATCTGCTTTACAAGAATTGTTAAATGACGTTCTCCAGAGAGAAGGGGACTAATACAGGTCAGAAATTCAGATCTGTGTGAAGAAAGGAAGCGAATTAGAGAAGGAATGCCATGAAGATAAAATCAGATTTAGTTTTCTTATCCTTAAAAGGCCTAATAGGTAATAGTTTATTAAAAATAATAACAATAAAACATTAGATGATCAAATATTGTGGATATATGAAATATGAGGACAATCTTATAAGGGCTAGGAGGGAGGGATTGGGAATACTCTTAATTATAAGGAATGTGCACCACCCAGAAAGCAGTAAAGTATTTGAAAGTGGGCTTTGATTAATTGTAAATGTATATTGCAAACCTTAAACAATCACCAAAAAACTCCTTCCAGATGTAGAATTGCCAGGTGTAGTCACACACCTATAATCCCAGCATATGGAAGGGTAGGGCAGAAGGTTCACAAGTTCAAGGCCATCCTGGGCTGCATTGTGAGTTTAAGATCAGACTGTGAGTTTCAGTTTCAAAAAAAAAAAAAAAGAAAAAAGTATAATTGATATGATAAAAGAAAAGATAAAATCAACTTATGTAAAATGCACAGTTAAAACCAGAGAAGGCAAAAAAAAGGAAGACAGAAAAAGAAAAGTAAACAACAAGGGTATAGACTAGAAAATGATTACAGCTTTGGTAGATATTAATCTCACTATATCAGTAATCACTTTAAGTACAAATGTTTTGCATATACCAAATAATAGATGTACTATGCAGGTTGTCTATAAGAAATCTACTTTAAAGACATTATAAATAAAGAGCAAAATAATAGATAATAGGAAATAGGGAGATCTTTTCAAATGGGAAAGAGATCAAGAGATGGACGGTGGTGGGAGGACAGGGAAGGAAAAGGGATGAAAAAGAATTGAGGTGTGATATGTACACGTACCACCTCCCTATAAGGAATGTAATCATGTAATGCTAACATACTAATAAAAAATAAAAACTGGAAAAAAATGAAGGGATTGAGAAAGATACACCATAGCAAGATTAATCAAAATACAGATGGTGTAGCTATACTGATTTTAGACGAAACGCATTTCAGAGAGGGGGTATTATCAGGAGTAAAAAGGGGCATTGCAAAATAATCTTTAAAAAGTTGATTCTCAGGGCTGGGGATTTAGCTCAGTGGTTAGAGCACTCACCTCACAAACACAAGGCCCTGAGTTCGATCCCAGCACCAAAAAAATTAAAAAATAAGAAATCGATTCTCTAAAAAGACATAACAGGGGCTGGGGATTTAGCTCAGTGGTTAGAGCACTCACCTCACAAGCATAAGGGCCTGAGTTCAATCTCCAGCACCAAAAATAAATAAAAAGACATAATAGTCCTGAATGAATGTATACCTAACAATAGCTTCAAAATATGTGAAGCAAAAACTGATAGAACCATAAGGAGACATACACATATCCTCAGAGAATGTTGTATTTGGAGGCTTTAAGGGCCCTCTATCTGGGATAGATCCAGCAGGCAGAAAACCAAGCATATAGCCAAATAGAGCGTCACCTTCAGTGACATCTGATTGGCACTTATAGAATATTCATCGAACAATGGAAGGATATACATTCTCAAGCTGACCTGGAACCATTCAACTAGGACACCATAAAACATTTATAAGAATAGAATTCATGTAATGTGTGACTTACATGTTATAGACTACAACAAAATTAAACTAGAAATCAGTAACAGAAAGATAGCTGGAAAGCCTCGAAATATTTGAGGATTAAACAACACCCTTTTAAAATAACATGAGTCAAAGGGGAAAATCTCAAAAGAAGTGTATATTTTTAACTAAATGAAAACAAAGATACTGCTCATCCAAATATGTACCTCCCGAGGCAGGCTTGGCAACTTAGCAAGATCCTGCCTCAAAATAAAAAGTAAAAAGTTTGGGGATGTAGCTTAGTGGTGGAGTAGTTGTCTAGTGGGTTTAATTCCCAGTATCATTAAAATAAAAAATAGAGCAGAAATCAGTTAAATTGAAAAGGGAAATTAATAGAGAAAATCAATGAAACAAAAAACAAGTTCTTGGGACGGATCAATAAAATTGGTAAGCCTTTACCCAACCTAAAGGTGGAGAGCTATATATCATTCCCATTCTATAAGAAGACTATACAACTCTATGAAAAATACAAAATTTTAAATAGTTTTGCAACCATTGAAAAACAA
Organism: Hystrix cristata; assembly: GCA_004026905.1. Taxonomy (NCBI): domain Eukaryota; kingdom Metazoa; phylum Chordata; class Mammalia; order Rodentia; family Hystricidae; genus Hystrix; species Hystrix cristata. The sequence continues at coordinate 57 of PVJO010015310.1, read as the reverse complement.
ATACAAAATTTTAAATAGTTTTGCAACCATTGAAAAACAAATACAAAATTTTAAATA
>PVJO010015309.1:0-45426 GCA_004026905.1 Hystrix cristata | reverse complement strand
AGGATGAATAAGAGAAAGAGAAAATAAGGAGAAACAAAACCAATATATACATATATTATGTATACATACACATACAGTGGGATTTCTCTGATGGCCACCACTCTGTGGGGGGCACAGGCCGAAGCCTGGTTCTGTGCTCGTTAGCCCTACCGAGCCTGCAGTGGTCAGTGCTGGGTACTATGTTGATCCTGGCCTCCAAGCATGGAGTCTGGGGGCAGTTGTCAGACTGCAGCTCTCTGGGGGATCTTTGGTAGCCGGCCCAAGTCTCCTTATAGTTTATGTCTCTAAAAGTTCCTTAGTGGTGTGGGTATTGTTGGCTTTACCAGATAGCGATGGCTTGTATCAGAAGAGAAATGGGAAAAGAAAAAAAGAAAAAAAAAAAACAAAAAAACACTGAGCGAGAGAGGTAACAGTGCTCTCAGTGCAAGGTGTTTCCCACCTTATTTGATGTTCACCCTGCCAGTGCGCGGGCCAAGCCAGTGCAGATCCGCGCCGGGAAATGCCTGATCTGCAAGCTCAAACCTGGCTCCAAAGATGGAGTCCGGAGCTGTCTTCAACTCCCAATATTTCTTGAAAAATAAAATGCAAAGTAACTTGTAGATATTTAATGAAGGTTTGAGAAAAATAAGATAATTTGCTTTATAATTTGCTTAATGCCAGCTAAGCAATTTTGTTGAAGGAAGGAAAGAAGAAAGGATGGAAAGGAGGGTAAGTGGTTACCCAACAGACCAGTAGTCAGGTGATTTACTCTAGATAAGCAGAAAAGTAGTAATTACAATATAAAATAAAAGTCAGAAGTGCTTATTGGGGCCTAGATGTGGACTGCGCGTCTTCACAGAAGGAGTAACTAGGATGTGTAGCTTCTTCTACAATTCACATATATAAAAATATATATATATAAATATATATGACAGAAAAACTTTTCATATACTGACAAACATTGTAATGGGAGTGTGAAATCTGAAGATGCAATATTCATAATTGATTCTGCAATCTTGGGAAAATTATTTTTCTCTTTTGGTTCTTAGTTTCCTCTATAAAATCAAAAAGTTGAAAAGAGATCATCATTCTCCAAAGAGTGTGCATTTGTAGCCAGTATTTTAGATATAAATACACTTCAAAAAAAATACACTTCATTAGAAAAAACATAGAGCCAGGCATGTAATTTCAGCACTTTGGGAAGCTGAGGCAGGAGAATCACAAGTTCAAGCCCAGCCTGGGTAATTTAGTGACTTAGCAAAATCCTGCCTCAAAATTAAAAATAAATAACTAAGTAAAGTCTGGGATGTAGCCCAGTGAAAAGGCCCTAGGTTCAATTCCTGGTATTGTAAAAACAAAACAAAACAAAACAAAACAAAAACAAAACAAAAAGCTACAAGAGACAACGTCCCTGCCTCAGGTTAGTTTAACAACGATGTTGGTTTATCCTCCAACGCGGATAGAAAGTCCAAGGGCCGGGCTGACTTCTGGCCTGTGTGATTCTGAGGCTTGAAGGAGAACAATGACTCTGCAGAGATGCCCAAACCACACAGAGTTTTCCTAAAGTACCAGAAACTGTGAGGTGAGTCTTACATGGCAAAAGAGAATCTGCAGATGTGATAAAGGCTTAAGATGGGGAACTGCACAGGGTCCCCACTAACCACGCACTTCCACTTAAAAGTGGAAGAGGAAGGATAAGGATGGTGGAAACAGGTGACAGACCTCAATATGCTGTTGCTGGCTTTGGAGACAGAAGGTGGTCCTAGCAACTCCAGTCTTCTTCCTACTGTCTCAACACCTTATCTAGGAAAAAGGGGAGTTTCTTCCCCATTGAATTCTAGAACGATTCCTGGCCTGACTTCTGTTCACCGCAAGTGGACCACGTGTCCCTCCTGCAGCAGTAACTGTGGCCATCGATGTAAATCACGTGGCTGCTCCTGAAACTGTCTGCCCTTCTAACTAGCTGCTGTGAGGTAGGGAATGGTGGTGTCCACAAGAAACAAGCACAGTACAGACAGCAGAATTGGTCTTGCGCAGCCAAAATAGGGGTCCAGTAGAACTTGAGTTGGAAAACTCTACTAAACAAAATATAAACAGCTTTCTCTATCAGGGTTAGGACATAATTATATATCTAAGAAGGGGATTATGTTCTTCTGTGTTTTCTCAATGTATCAGCTTCCAATTTCTGCTATAACAAATTAGTACACATAACTAACAAAGCAAGTTTATTATCCTACAGTTCTGGAGAGAAATGGGTCTGCAGGATGCCACCCCCTAGAGGTTCTGAGGAGGAATCTGTTTCCTTGCTTCTTGGAACAGAGAGAAGGAAATAAATAATACATGAGATGATTCTTTCTACTTCCTTCCTCCCTCATCATTTTCATTTATGCATTAAATGAATGTACTGAGCACCTATTTGTTTTAGGTGCTCTTTAATACATTAGAGTTACAAAAATACTCTGCCTCAAGCTGCTCTCGATCAGATATAACAGAAAATCAAAAGGAAAAAAGTGATTTTGACCAACTAACAGTGCCCTGGGTAGGGCTCAGGAGAGTGCAGAGACACCTCGTGGTGTGAGTTCTGGGCCAGGCCTCTTTCTCTAGGAGAGGTCCACGCCACCATGGAGTTGGGTATATACAATAACTTCTTCAGGGTAAGCATTCATTCTAAGGCCAATATTTTTCTCTCCCAAGAATTTAAACTACGAAGCATGGCTGCTAGTCAGTCTCTGCTAGTGCTGGGAACAAATAGGGAGTTGGGGTGGCTACTATTCTCTCATGCTTAGCGGTGCAGAAAAGTCAGTGTGCAGAGAATGACAGGGATAAGCAGATGCTCTAAAAAAATAAGAAGAGGAGAGAGAACGTATAGCCCTGGACCAATGGAGTTTCCTTGAAGTGCTAGCTCCACTATCCATGGTGCTGGAGCAGGTACTGCTCACACACACACACACACACACACACACACACACCCCAGTACTTCATTCCCTCTGGAGGAGTCCAGGAGGTGTGGCCACAGCAGCCGTGCTGGCCATTGTAAGAACTCAAACACTGGTTCACTTTTGGACATATTGATTTTAAACCATCTGTGAACATGCAACTGGTTTTCTCAAGAAGATAGTTAGACATTTTGGTGGGAGCCTCTGGAGAGTAGCCTGGACTAAGGACAAGATTTGAAAATAACCAACACATAGATCCCAAATAAAAGCCGAGTGCGTGAGATCAGCTGGGTAGGGAACGTTGAGTGAAAAAGAGAGCTCAGGATGCAACCCCAGGGAATGACGAATGCAGAAAAAGAGTGCAGAGGGACACTTTTTAAATGTGAAGGGACGTCAGGAGAGTGCAATGTCACGGACACCACACTGAGCTAATATTTCAGCGAGGCGGGAGGGCTGACCACCAAAGGCCACTGAGACAGTCAAAAAGATGAAGGCTAAAGGAATCTACTGGGTTTACCAGAATGGTCACCTTGATGAAAACAGTTCATGAAATTATGGTAGCAAAAGACACACACGGGAAGAGCTTCAAAGGCAGCAGTTTCTACCTGGCTTGGTGCCACATGCCCGTCATCCCAGAACTCTGAGGCTGAGGCGGGAAGATCCCAAGTTTGAGTCCAACTTGTACGATTTACCAATTTATCAAGATTGAATAAAAATTACAAATGGGAAACATTGAATCTTTTCTCTTAGTCATCATATTATTAATATTTAGGCACATTTATTGGGAAACAGCACAGAGGCAATTATCGAGTCTTTTAATCTGTAAATTTTCATGACACTTCAGAATTCAGTAATATTTGTTGAGCCGTAGAATTGTATCTCCAGGAAAACGTTGTTATTATTTCCTCTATTTTACACGTGAGGTCCAGAGCATTTGAAGATTTTTTTTTCAGATTACTGAGCACCTCACAGCGGTATGGCTAGAATCATTTGTTCAATTCAACACACCATTCCCTCCCTCAATATCTTTTGTTACCAGGCTTGATTTTTTGGCAGTGTTGGGGGGGTGCTGTGGATCCAACTCTACGGAGATGAAAGAGGCGCCCCTTGTAGCCCCCATCCCATGGTCACAGGCTTCCTCCATGACAGACCCAGGCAGACTTGGTGGTGGTGAACTATGGAAACGGGGCGCCACTGCCCAGCCCCCAATCAGGGCGCAGCCTCTCCCACCACGCCCTGAGCTTCAGGCGGCTCTTTGCGAGAAGGGTTTCTACCCTCTCAAGTCTCAGCCCAAACCCTGTGCAGAGTCATCTTCCAATCGCTCATGGTTGGTGTGTAGTGAGAAAAAAGGAGGACCAGGAGACGCTGGTGTGAGAGCCACTGAGGAGTGGCTGTTCCTGGAAGAGAATTCTCAGCATTCTCAGATTTCACTATCTTAGTCCAGTTTGTGCTGCTGAAACAGAGCACTTGAGATGGTATTTTTGTGTGTGTGGTACTGAGGATCGAAACCAGGGCCTTCGCTCTGACCTATGTCCCAGTCCTTTTTTATTCTTCCATTTTTAGACAAGGTCTCACTAAATCGTCCAGGTGGGATTCGAACTTAAAACCCTCCTGCTACAGCCTCCCAAATGCTGTGATAAAGGTATGCATTGCTGCACCTGGCTCGAGACGGAGTAATTTATAATGAACACACATTTCTTGGCTCATAGCTGTGGAGACTGAGAAGTGCAAGACTGAGGGGCTGCATCGGATGAGGGTCTTCTTCCCAGACGGAAGGGCAAAGAGAAGGCGAGAGAGAAAGCGAGAAGGAAACCCTTCCCATGAGAACAGCACTGACCTGGGTCCTTGGGGCTCAAGCACCTCTCAAAGATCCCACCACCTACCACCACGTCTTGCCACTCGAGTTTCCAAGACATGAACTTTGGGGTCACACTCCACCTGTGGGTGTCACAAAGAACTTAAGGTGAATTCTAAAGTGTCCGATAGATTTGACACTAGGGGGCCGTTGATGACCTTTCTTAAATAGCAGTCGTTGACCAAATGTAGTTGTACAATCACTCAGTGAACAGAGATACCAACTTGCATTCGGCTCAAGCAACCATTCTAGAAGACAGCGTGCATTTTTCTAATTGAGACACAGTCCTCTCACGAAGAGGTAAAGACTAAACAGCAGAACAAGAAGCACATGCTGGAGCCTAAGCTTAGTCATCTTAGTGAGCAGTTTTACACGGGCAGAAACAAGGGTTCTCACTGGGAGCGGAGAGGTGAATTTGGGAGAGAGGTTTGAGGACAGCAGCAAGGGAGGGAAAGGAGAGAGGCCTGCTGCACCACAGGTCTGTTTTTATTGCTAATAAAGCATAGTATATAATTTGTAGACATTCCCTTAATTCTTAAGTGTATAGGGGTCCATAGAGTTTTCAACGCCGTTTCACATTGTATTTAATACTTCAGAAAACTTGGAAGGTAGATGATGTGATACTCTTACTTCCCTTCCAAACACTAGCAAATCAAATGCAACAGCTTCAGTTTTAAGCGATGGAGTCAAAGAATGTGTGCCGTAACGGACCCAGGATGGATTTTACCTGCAAATTCAGATGCTCGTTCTGACGTCACATTACCTTAACCCTCTGAGCCTCTATAGGCGCAATCATTAGAGGGAACGTTTAGTATCTGTCTTACGAAGATATAAGGATGAACCAAGATGAGGGGTGCCCACATCTAGATCCAAATGCAGGCAACCCCATACATAAACTCTCCCTTCCCTTCTTCTCCCTAGCACTTAAATATTTTACCTCCAGCTTGACAGCTATAAACTACATGGTTGCTATGACTCATTACAAATCTATGTGGGCTCTGGTTCAATGAGAATCCAAGAGACCTACATTGTAGAAATTAGGTTTCTTGCTGTTTATGATACAGAATCCCTCCAATTATCTCATAGTTTTGGAATACTTTTAAAATATCACCTATTTTGCTTCCTACAGATGTACTTTGAGGACTAATAGAGTTTTGTGGCTTTCAGGGAACAGAGAAGGAACACATTATTTTTGTTTTATACTGTGTTGCTGATAAGATGTAGGAATTATTTCAGATTTTATAGCTCATATTTTATTGTGAATCACATGCAACTCTACTTATATGATTAGACAATGTAAAGACTAGTAGGAAATCATCATGCATGTAATCTAAGAAATCACTATGACTTTAAAATCTTTTGTAAAACCAGTACGAATAACTTTAAGTTCTATAATCTCTCTCTCTCTCTCTCTCTCTCTCTCTCTCTCTCTCACACACACACACACACACACACACACACACACACACACACACACACCAATCTGGTGCTCCAGAGTTTTAATCACTGGCTACTTGTGGAGATGTATTCCTGTAACAATGAATGTAACATCTTAAAATTGATGCTAGTGCTATATCTCCATGCAATAGAATTTTTTTTTTATATTTTTAATATTGTAGTGCTGCGGACATCATTATCCACTAGTCATGTTAATCTCAAAATACACAATATATTTGTGTGATCTGCGTAATGCAAGAAGTGTTCAAAGATGTGATAATATACAGCTTCGTCTTGGTATTTATTATCGGATTATCATAATGTGCATCAGCCTTGAAGAATCTAATCTTGAGAACAATATGCACTTTCTCTTCTAATATTGAACCACACAGTGTGCTGGACATGGCTCTGTAGAATTCTCACTGCACTTCTGGGCCTATGCAAATACTCACTTGCAGCTAACCAATAAAATGAAAAAGAGACTTGTAAACAGCAGCTTTATACAAATTTTTCAATAGGCATGTGCTCTGATCCATAATATTCGTGAAACTTGTATTAACTTTGGAGAAAGACAAATGAAAGCTACTACAGCTCTGAGTCAAAAAATTAACTCCCAGGAAAAGAAGTAATATTTTCTTTGCCAAAAGATAACCATGAAATGTCTTCTTGGTTTGGATGCATTTCTTGATTTTGTGTTATTGGCTACGAAACGTAGTTGCCTGGAAGGCAATAGCATCTAATACAAAATTATTAGCCTGCTTCACGGCTCTAATATGGGGATATCCCCACTCATAATGTTCTAGTTTATAAAGGTAATTGACTACAGGAGAACTCTTCGAAGTAGTAAAAAAAGGTTTTATAGATCTGCAGAAAATGTATGTGCAAATATGCGTATTTAGTTCAAAGCAGTGTAGTGTCTACAAAAATTGAGTAGCAAATGAGAAATCTTGTTTTTCTGGGACAGAAATTAAAACCATAGGACACTGTTTAACACATCAAAGCTCATTGGGAACTTGTTTGTTCTTTGATCCCTTGATGCCATGGTTGAAATTGGCTCCCCAAGGTCGTCACTGCATCTTGGGAAGTTTACTGACTCGGCTTCATCCTCAGGTCCTAGCTGCATGCTTGACGAGTGCCCTGCGCCATCCCGTGTCTGCTGCTGTCGGCAGCTCTAGACATGGAGCAGTTTCCGTTCCTTCTGCTAAAATTTTCCACATGACTCCTGATAATTCATACCTTTTTACTAAACATTGTAATATAATATTTAAATATAAGATTTGATGTATAGGAAAGCATCAAAATACGATTTCTATTAGTTCCCTTTTTATTAGGAGATCATACGGATGTATAACTCCTTGTCACTTTCACTTTATTCCAGAGCTCAATTTCAGAGCTTCTGATATTTAATAAACTGCTAAAGAAGATTCTGGAACACATTTTACAGATATCATGGAGAATAACTTTCACAAAATGAAATGTGCTGATTTGTCACATTATGATACATGCTAGAATCATAACTCTGATTCTCACAAAATATATACCAGTTCCTTACAGTAGACAAGAACTCATTTAATGATTAATTCAATATTATTTCAAGCTGTGCCAAGCTGTCAAAGGACACTTTCTATAACTTCTATAACCCTTTATTTTAATGAGTATATTTATTTATTCACAAAATGGGATAGGTACACCTTCCTTAATTATTCTTTTTTTACTTGGTATCTTTATTTGAAATAAAGTTAGGATACCAAAGAATAAAAAGTAATGTGCTGACCTTAATAATAATGAAAAATAGAACAGTCTAAACATTGAGTTATTGGAAGCTGATTAAATAAGTTTTAGTATACCCAAACGACATGTGGTGGACTTATTATGGTCAACTTGTGCAGGAACATCCAGGTGCACTGAGTCACTGTGGTTCTGGGTGCAGAGGATCCACCTGAGAATTGTTGCTGACACAACATAAAGGAGAAAAGGAATAGAAGATAGTTGCTGGCTGTTTCCCAGGAGAAACTCTGTTGTGGTTGGTTCTCCTGAAGGGAACTTGACTACTCTCGTGGCAGGAGGAGCTCGGGGCCTTGCTGTCTTCAGGGACGGCTGCTGTTGCTTCAGGGAGCTCTGGTCTTCCTCTCTGCTGTGAGCATCATATCCTGGTTCCAATAAAGATTTCTTCAGCCATCATCCACAGACACAGACATACATGGGACAGTGCTGTGGGCTCCCAGCCCTTGACTGGATCTTCCAGGTCTCCAGCGCATGGAGAGACATTCGGCACTCTTCCTGCATTAGGCTTGTGGATGAATGTTGTAACTTGTAAATGTCCTGAATTAAATCTGCTGTCTTGCAAACCACTGACTCCAAAAAGGTAAATACTATACGACAAAGTCATATGACACCATTTAAGGAATGTTGTAGAACACTTATTGAAATTGGTCCTGGGCAGAAAAGTACAAGTAGCATACAGGTTATGGTTTAAAGTACTGATAAGATCTCAACACGGACTGTGTTTAGATATTTAGACAGTTACATTGGTGGTGATATTTTAATCATTATTATGCTTCTTTACATTGAGCATTTATCACTTTTTAAACGATGACAATGTTACACAGGTATCCTCATTAATGAGAAGAAGGAAACGTGAGTGCAAGAGTGAAGTGCTACCCTGGTAGCCTGTCTGTGCCACCCACCGCCCTGCATTGAGCTCTTCTGATAAGAGCTGCGGGCCAGCCAGGCAATCGGCCTACAGGACACAGAACGGATGACTTGGCGCTCAGTGTCCTTGCTCCAAACATGTACTTGAAGCCTTCTCAGGTTTGATTATTATTCCTCAACCTATTTAAAGAAATGTATCAAATTATTGTTACTTAGTTTTCCCCCAAATTCTGAGCTTTAATATCCTTTTTTGCTAATAATAAACATTTACAGATCAAAATTGCTGTGTATAGAGGTGCCTTTACAGAATACACCTAAAAACTACTATCTTGGTTTTCAAGTCATACTTTATATTTTGCAAAGGCAAAAAGCACCTTTAACTTGTTTTGCAAATGAAGAAGAACAGATTGTTCCTGTTAACCTTTATCTTTACTCGATATTAAATCACCTGGCACATTTGTCATTTTCCCTGTGTTTGACATTTTCTGCGCGTTGCTATTGCTGGTTCTTCTCTGTGCGTTGTTAGTGCTGGTTCTATCGGGTCGTGGGCTCTGGGGAGACCAGGTGTCAGTAGTCTGCTCTCCTTCCTGAGTTCCTACAGAAAATGAAGACATACTCGGTTCAAAAATATCCATGACAAAGTGAAAAATTCTTAAACCATATTTAAAATCCCATTTCTTAAATTTTGGGATGCTGAACTTGCAGTGTAACTTTTTCAAGTATACGCGTTGCTCTATAATGTGAGCTAGACAATAAAGATAGATCTAGAACTCAAGAATATTCCCTTCAAATCTTAAGAATTTTGTCAAATTATTGTAAATAGAGTTTTGGGGAAAATAGCCCAAACTATTTGCTTTTTCTTTTCCCCAACAGTGCTTTAGAAGACAATGAGAAGGGAATTTAACTAATACTAAAAATAAAAATGATACTAAAGTTTAAAAATCACCTAATAGAAACCCTACTCAAATAGTTGTGGCTAAATGGTTTGGGTTATATCATGATAGAAATGGAGACGTGCATGTGTTAGGGGTCTATTAACTAAGGGTCAAAGTCACACAAGCTCCATCCTAAATCAAGAGAGACCTTAGGCAAACCACAGGACTGCTAAGGCTGAAATTGCTTCGTATCACTGTACACAGATGTAATGGTTAAAGGAAATAGTTGTACCCATAATAAAGAAGGATTAGACATGGTGATCTATCAGATGCATTATAGTCTTAAATTTATTTCATATATATGCAAAACATTTATAAATTTTAAAATATAAAGTTATACTACAGATAAAAGCTTATATATTGAACTATCCACCTTTCTATTTGCAGCCAATTACCACTCCAACATAATGTTTCACTTTATATAAATTCATTTATTCTTTTATTCATTTCAAATAGGTGATGATGTAACTGTAAAATCAACATTTGGTTATTTTGAATAGCCCCAAATAGCAAATAATTTAAAAATAACTTCCACTGACTTTGAAATCTATTACATGTATTGTTTTTCCAGAAAATTTACTTCATAATTATGTTGTGTGAGAGTGAAATGAGTTTCTATTTCAAATTCACACTTTGAATTCTGGCTGCTGGCTGACAGGAGAAGCAACTGGGGTTAACATTTGTCGTGTTGCTGCAGACAATTAGGATTGATTTGCTTGTGTCTTTAACCTGAATTTGTTACCAACTCTTGCGAGTCCAGGTTACCACCTGCTGTTTGCTATCTTCCTTGGACTTCAACACGATCTCACCTTTCCTTTTGCAAAGTTTTTACACGCGTGTATCCTCCGTAGGTTTCATCTTTTGTACTCCCTGACTCCGCCTCTGTGGCAGTCACCTCTCACCTTCCAAAGGCAAGAAATCTCTTAGAGAGAGAGGACTCTTATTCACGTTCACTGTGTTTTAAGGCATTATGTCATATGAATAAGTTTAACTTTCCCCCAGACCTTCATCATGGCTGCATTCACTTCCGGTCAGCTGAGGTGAAGATTCTTTTAGCGCCTGCTCCGCCTTGCTGAGTTTCCCGCTGGACGGCTCGTTCACCATTAGAACCTCGACTACCTGTCACACTATTCGCTCTGTAGATTTGCTATGTTACCCCAGATTTTTGTTTGTTTTGTGGTGCTGAGCTACATCCCCAGTCCAAAACGACTTGTTTGGTGCTAGGGATCAAACGCTGGGACTGGAGCATGATTAAAATATATCTTCACTCCTCTTTTAATTTTGATTTTAAAGAGTTCGTCTTAACCAACAACCTTAAAATATTGCAGTACTTCAAAGATCCACATCCCAGTGCTAGTATAATAATTTTGGACCTTCAAAATAAAATCAACTGGATTTATTATATCCTTTATAATTGAAATATTAATGGTGGACCATTCCACAAGGCTCAACCTAATGTTATTCTTAGTTCTATGTTAATTACTGAGTTTCTCAATATACTTACTTAAACCTCTAAGGCTTTGTTCACTTATTTATTCATTCAACGATATTCGGGACTGTGTACTATGGGCCGATGCTCTAGCTGCTGTGGGTGCTGTAGTTAATGCAGAAGACAGAATGTTTGTTTTTGTGGAGGATGGTTTTCCCCGGCGGAGTTGGACAACCAGCAGACTGTGGTGAGAGGTATGAAGAGAGAGCAGTGGAGTACGTGTTCAGGTTCGGGTTCAGATTAGGTGTTTGTGAAGACCTCTCAGGGAGCGCCGTAGGAGCTGCCTCCCAAACCATCACACCAACCGAACAAGGAGACAGGTCAATGTGCAGAGCTGTGGCGTTAGAGCAGATTCGAGGGCCGTTGTTCGTGGTCGGTGCACTAGTGGGAGCACCCTCTGGTTGGACCCGGTGAGGGAGCAGAAGAGTTGAATGAAATGAGATTGGGGATGTCGGTGAGATCTGAGCTGAGCAAGTTACGGAAGGAGACAGCAGTGGGAAATTATTAGAGGGCTTGTTCAGTGAATGGACCCTCAGAATTGTATTTCTTAAAAGATTATTTGTTGAGTGGAAACTAGACTATCAAGGGGCAAAGGAGAAGCATAGAGATGGGATTTAGCAGGTGTTTCCCATCATTTGCGGACACGTGATGGCAGCTTGGTGTGACTATGGGGACACTGAGGAGCAGACAGATTCAGGGTCTACTTTGGAAGTAACACTCAGCCAACTCTCTGCAGCACCGGTGGGCGATAATGGGAGTGTGAATTTAGACTTCTAGCTAGACATCTGGGGTCATTTCTTCCCCTCAGCTCCTGAGTGATGGTGGCGAAGTCTGCTACAGAGGTAGTGCTCGTAGGAAAGGAAGGTCGTCGGAAGGAGCAGTGCTAAAGTTTTGGTCTTCGGTATCTCCCAAAGGCCTTTGCGTTAAAACCTCGGTTCCCAGCTCGGCACTGTTGGGAGGAGGTGCAGCCTTTCGGTGGGAGGGCCCTAGTGAGGTCCCTTCAGCTCATCGGGACATTCCCTTGAAGGGGACGGGGGACTCCCACTCCTTCTGCTTCGTCTCTTTCTGTCTGCCATCCCCGCTGTAAGGTGAAGGGCTTCGCTCGCTGCATGCGTCAGCCGTGACATGCTGCTGCAGACTCAAAGCCACGAGGCCAACGAATTGTAGACCCAAACCTCTGGCTCTGTGAGCCAAAATAAACCTTTTCTCACTGTCAGTTGATTTATTGCAGGTATTTATTGTGGCGATGGAAAGCTGACTAACACGGGCAGGGGCCATTATTGTCTTTTAGATGTTAACTCTTGAGATGCTATTAAATTTCTAGTAGCGACATCAAACAGGCAGGTAGATTTGAGTCTGGATGTCGGGTGGCATCAGGGCTGGAGCTATAATTATGGAAGGACAAAATGAGATCAAATAAAACATACATTCAAGTCAACTTTCAAAATAGCATTCGGTGTGATTTCTTGTTTTCTCTTTCATGGGTGGGAAGAATCAAAAGGGGTTTTCGTCATTTTGTTCTGAAATTGGAGGTGTATGCAGAAAACTCTTCCTTTAAGGTAATACTTTTCCAAACATATTTATTTTAAGGATGGGAACTTCATGGTGGCAACTTCATTTTGATGTGCTTATATGATCTAAAGAGGCGAAGAAAACTGTCAGATTCAGATTTAAGGATCTCTGTCGGAAAACTGTTTATGAAGTTACTAGAAATATTTTCATTATCAGAGTGTATCATCCGAGAACAAGAGTCAGAAATTTTGCAAGCAAACTTACTCTTATAAGATTTCCTGGCAGATGTCATAGATAGGAAAGTTCACTCAGAATTCCAATAAGCAGGTAAGTATTTGTGTGGTTTTCTATAGAAAAATTGCATTTTATATCTTTAAAATTTCTTCTTTGCTTATTATCATTAGAAGCGCGATCCCGGTGCCTGGTGCCTAATAGATGCATGACGATAGATGGATGATCACTGTTACTCTTTGACACTTTTTAGTAAAGTCTCTTAAATATTGCAGGAATGTATACCTTGGTGACCCTACATGATCGTGCTAACAGCCATTATTCTATACGTCTATACTTTAAAATTCCACAACAAGTTGTGGATACATGTTATCCAGTTTTGTTTTTTAATGTTAACCAAGTGAAGCTTGCCATATTAAAAGTTTTAAGAACGCAGAAATAAGGTTTCATCTTTTTATGCAGGATTGTAATTAAAATTTGTTCAGAATAACTTTAAAAATTCTCCTTGACTCTTTCACTGTAACAGCAGATAGAGTTGGAGAACTAAATACATCTCTAATTCAGTGCATTTATCTACTGGTATATATGTCTGTTATTTTTGTTGTGATTTATAATTTGGTTGTGCTTTGTATTAGTGTAGTAGTAGTAACTCCTTCCTGATTAGGTCAATTTATAATCCCTGAGGGTGGAATAAACTATAAAAAAATTCAACTACTGCAGCCAAAGAGAAGTATCCTTGTTCTCTCCCCAGCTATATGCATTCCAATCACTCAAGTAATGTCAAACAACAAACTTTGAGGTTGTGGCGTCTTCTGTCAGTAGAAGTGATTTTACTAATTCACTGTTCTCTCCTTTTTCAAATGTACATACCTCTTAATCTATATCAGACTCTGTGTTAGCCTTAAAACAATTCTAATGCCATAACAATCTCACTCATCAATGTTTCAGATTCTAAGAATAGCGTTCTTGTTATTACTTGACATATGTGCAACATTTAATGTCTGTTACTTAACTGCTGTTTATTGGCTCTTTGCATTTCAAACGACTTGTGGCATTTTCTTTTCCATTGTTTTATTAAAAATGTTCCAAATGCATTATGGGAAAAATAGTCATCTTTAACTACAAAGGAACAGAAAAATTCCAATTCTTACTGTACAAATGGGAATTCGAACTGTGATTAATAGATGGCCTTAGTTACTTTCTCATCACTGGGACGCAGTACCTGATAAGCACAGCTCAAAGGAGGAAAGGTTTATTTTGGCTCAGAATTTGCAGATTTCAGTCTGTCAGCATCTCACCCCAAGGCAGAGTGGCATGACAAGAGCCTGGCAGGGGAGAATTATTTATGGAATGGTGGCAGGAGGCAGAGTGAGACCAAAAAGGAGCGGGAAGGGAGATAGACCCTTTCAGGCCATGCCCACAGTGACCTGCTCTTCTGACCAGAACCCCACCTTCCAATAGCAAGTCAGCTAGAAGTCGCCATGATCCAGTCACCTCCCAGAAGCCCCACCTATGAGTCCATGAGGCTTTGGGGGACATCTAGATATAAACCACAACATAGGTGTATTTGGGTACACCTAATTCATTCATTTGATGCATTTTAAAGTTCTAGCTATTGTGCCCTTGACAGGAGATTTGAAGATGGATTTTGGACAGTCTCTGCCCCTCCAAAGCCTTAAAATGTGGTAGAGAGAATTAGAATGCAGAAGAGTGAGCACACCCATGTGTTTACATTAACCCGGTGGTAAAATGTAGAGGCTGGGAGGAAACCGTTTTCAATTCCACTGTAACAGACTCCACAGAAGATGCATCCTTTTAAAGAAAAATAAATCACATCACCAGCATTATCTTGATTCTGTTTACAGATAGTTTTATTTTTAAAAAATAGTTATCATGAACAATATCATATTTTTTGCTTCTGTGATGCCTAACCATCTTTGGAAACACAAAAATTTGAACAGGTTGTTTTTTGATTTACCAAGATGCAGCCCTGAAATCATTTGGCTGATAATTACAATAAAAATGTGACATGATTTAGACGTAACCCGGGCTCTTACCTGAAGACTTCAAACTCTGTGAAGTCACATCTTCTTGCCTTGTCTAGTCAAGTGATTCCCTCACTATAAATGAATTCAACTATCGTTTGAGTGCTAACTCATAACTCTAAAGTACATTATATATCAATATTACATAAATATATTCTAATGCACATGTTACTCAAATATGCATTAGTTTACGTTTTGGGACCCAGATGAATCCTACTTTCAGTTAGTCCAAAGGCTTAACAATTATCTTTGTAGATTTTTTTCCTTTGACTTTTCTTTCAGAGAAGAAATGGAAGGAAATAAGAGGGAAAATAAACAAGGCGTCCAAGAAAAATGAAGAGAGAAGAGGTATAGGAAAAATTGAGGGTTAATTTACCTATTTTGAAAACACATAATAAATCCTATTTATTGATCTTGAACTCTTTTAAAGGACCGAATTTTCTTATTTCATTCAAATTTCAGGCTCTCACCTCTCACCTTTCATTTACCATCAATGAAAGGATTTATGCTCAGACTAGTTCACTTTATTTTTTTTTATTCATTTATTTATTTTTTTTACCAGTTCACTTTAAATTGCTCCTGATAAGGTCACAATAACTCCTTGTATTTTGCGCTTTTGGCACTTTGATACCAGTGACAGTATCCATAGCTTGCAAACTGTCACCTCTTGATTCATGATTCTAGATTTTTCTTCCTCCTGTTTGGTCAGTCCTTCAAGACAGTCTTGTAAGCTTATCTTAGAATTCATATGCTTTGGCGTTCGGTCGCGGGCCCTTTTCTGTTCTTACTTTTTAACAGTAGGTCTCAGCTTCTTTCTGAGTCATTGACGTTTTTGAGAATCTGAAAAAGCTATGCATCCACTCCAAAAAATGACGTGGATATGTACTAAAAGGTTTTTTGCATGATTTCAGCTGGTTCACAAGGTAAGACTCCTTCCCTCACTTTATATGATTTCATCGTATAATCTTCTCCACTTGTCATCAGTATGCTAATTTCCAAATTTATACTTCCAGCTCAGATCTGTTTGAGCCATACGCCAGACTCATCCAAATGCCTGCGGGGCTTCTCTCTTGTGTCTTTTGGTATCTAAAATCCAACACGTCCAGGCTAACTTACGTCTTCCCCTAGACCCACGCCTCTTCCTTTGCTCTGTCTTTGCACATGTTCCCACCGCCATCCAGGGAAGGTTGGAAGCCTCGCCTTTCATCCCTCGCCCAGTCTGCAACACAGACGGTGGACTCTTTGGAACGTCTTTTCGGTACCTAGTTTCTCTCCACTTCACTTCCTGCCCAGGCTGCTAGTCACTGCCTTTCTTGAGCTACTACAGCCACCTACTAACTGTTGCTCCTCCCCCAGCATTTGTCTTGTGTAACACACTCTCTGTGTCCATGCACATGCACGTGAAAACTTGACCATATAAATTCCCTCACGGTTTCACATTATGGTTAGGAAAAAATTTGTACTCTTTATCGTTTGTTCATCAGAAACTGGAAGAGTCTCTGAAGCACAGTAGCTATTCAGGGTCTTAGTTTCTTAGGGCTGTTATGTCAAAGTACGAATGCTCCTTAACTCATGATGGGATTGGATCTTAATATACGGTGCAATTAAAGCCCCATAAACTGCTCACAAGTTGAAAATATTCTAAATGAAAATGCATTAAATACCCCTAACCTACCAAGCATCATGCTGAGCAGCACAGTACAAAGTAGGGCACTCACTGTTTCCCCTCATGGCCACCCAGCTACTGGAGAGAGTTTGTACTGCGTAACATTAACCCAGGAGAATATCAGGATTCAAAATTCGCAGTACAGATTCTATTGAATGCAGATCACTTTCATGCCATTGTGAAGCTGAGCTGTGGTAAATCAAGGACACCTATACCGCACACGAGGTGGCTTAGCACAGTAGAAGTGTATTCTACCACAGTGCTGGAGGCTGGAGGTTGTAAGTGAAGGTGTTGGCAGTGATCTGCTCCCTCTGACATCTTCAGCAGAGGATGCTCATTTTGTCTCTTCTACTTCTCACCCCTCAGGTGTCTTCAGCATAGTCACCAGTCCTGCGGGGTTAAAGCCCACCCTGGTGCACCCATTGTAACTTGCTTTCATTTGTGAGGATCCTATCGGAAAACACAGTTCTGTCCATGAACACTGTGCTTAGGACTTCAACCGACCTTTCGAGTCCATGATCCAACCCATATTTAGTAAATAGGAACGGGAAATGTATTGCTTTTTCTGTACATGCCCCATAGTATTCTCAGTACCTTATATGACTAATTTAATGCTTGCAATAAATCCCAGAAATACTATTCACCCTTTAACTAATAAAGAACTGGTCAGGGAGGTTAAATACTTTGGATTGGTCACATAACTAGTAAGTGACATAATAGAGATTCCAGCCCGAACAGTAAATATGTTGAAGGAATTAATTAAACAATGGCATAACTGTTCGTGTGGCCTTACGATAAGTATATGTCGAGCGATGCATGAGGGCTCATGAGTTTCTTTTGATGAACATTGTAGAATGAAAATACGAGTGCTTTACCAGGGCTGCAGAAGCTACTTCACACACCTCTACGTCTTTCTGTTTCAGTGACTGTCCCCCACCTGTCTGTGACATCTCAATTCAACAGCCATACTGACCTTTCATCTCCTTGAACTACCGTCAATCATTCCTTACCATTTCCCATTTCCTCTGATGCTTAATAAAATCTGCAGGCTTAATCTCTTCTATTTCTCCAGCCTTTTAGTTTGAGGTTCAAAATCGGTATCCTTGGTGTTTGGTCTTGGCTGTGGCTTCCTGCTGACTCTGGGTGTCCTTCCTAAACTGTATCCTGGTGGGACTGAGTTTTAACCTGGCTGTATGGTTGGTGCCAAGTTTCTTCGAAAGAGGTTGGTGGATTCAGGTGGACAGATCCTGAGCCAGAGGATCAGGCTTTGGGTTTGGTCTATGACCTAGGGGAAGACATCAAGAACTCTATAGAGGGATGGACAGTAATTAAGCTTCACAATGATGCTCCAAGAGGGTAATATAATTCTTTTGTTCAAAAAATACCCTTCAAAAGAGACTTGTAAGTCTTCATGCCTGAGATGCAAGACACAGAAGAAAAATGTAGAATCCTGAGGCACATGAAGAATTAAGAGAAGATTCCAAAGGAAATGAGGGGGAGGGAAGAAGAATGAAAACATATTATGTATAGGCACAAATTTCTTATGGTGAATGTGATCATTGTGTGTGGCAAGTATGTGCTAATAAACATTTTTTAAAAATAACATCCTTGAGGTGGGAAATATTATAACATGGAGAAGAGGTTAGTGGTTGGTTGATATTAGGAATGAGAGAGGACAATGTGATTATAAAAGGCCAACGTTAGAAATTTTTGTAACGCTAGGACATTTTGAATCTTGACTGTGGTAATGATTACACAAATCTATACATGTGATAAAATGAGTGCATGTAAAACTGGTGAAATCAGAATAAAAGTGGTAGATATTGATGTAAAATAAAAGAGGAGGGGGACTGAACTACAGAGTAACTCAGGCACATTTCAGTCAGCTCCAGTTGGACCACCTGTATGTGCAGGACTCATTTTCTCTACACATAAACTAGGAAAAATCCTCCTCAGATGCTTAAGATGCTGGTAAAACCAGTACACTGTATTTTTAAGAGTTTATATTTAGCACATGCATATTATTTGAACTGAAATATTTGGGATGACAAGCTTTGGTGATAAGAGAGAGTTTGTAATCATGTGTATTTTCATACATAAATAATTTTTCAAGAGGACATAAAACAAATCAAATACAACCTAAAATGTTTCTGATAAATCAAGAGAGATATCAAAAATCTGAGTTTTGGACTTTCAGGAATTTTTATTCCGTTGTCTTGTGTTGACTATTCTGCTTGTACTTACTTTTGTTAGTTCTCATTGCTTAATTTTTCAACATGTCAGGAAATTACAATAAGTGTTTTATATTTTTAAATAAATTGTTGGATCAATGAATGCATGCACAAAGCTTAAAAGGTCAATTACTAGCAGAAGATTTAGAATGAAATATGGTGGGTCTCTGCCTCATCCCATGTTCCTTCAAGGCCACCTTCAACTTTTAGCTATGTCATCCAATATTTGTACGTCCACATACATCTAAATAACACGTGTACATACCTATTTTTTTAACTTTTTTTTTTTTTTTTTGTGGTGCCGGGGATCAAACTCAGGCCCTTGTGCTTACAAGGCAAGCACTCTAATCACTGAGCTAAATCCCCAGCCCCTATACCTATTTTTTGACACATTCATTTTAGACATTATCTTTTTTCCTTCTGTTGATGTAGATGATAATTAAAGCTTACGTTGTCATACTTTGTTTCTTCTTTTGCAAATAGCACAATATTATAGCATTCATATATTTTCAAAGTTATGTCATATAGATATAATTATTACTTTTTAGCTCTTATTTTTATGTGTTCCTGAAGTTGTTGATTCCCTTGGTTCTTTTTCACTTATTTAATTTTCTTTTTTATCTGTTACTAATTTCCTGTTCCTTTAAAAAAAAAAAAAAACTCAAGATTTTTTTTTTTTTTGGCTTTCCTTTGCATTAGTATGTTTGCAATACACAATAATTACGTTCCTTTTAGGGGATTGGTACTTGCATATATATTGCCTCTTTATTTTTTTTTATTTCCCTATTCCCTCAGTTTCCTCCCCTCTTCCTCCTCCCCCTAGATCCCATTCCCATCTCCAGAGTCTCCCTCCTTTTTTTCCCATCATCTATCTTTTGTTTTGCTTTTTCAGTTGTTTATATTTGGAGTTTCTCACATAAGAGAAACCGTACATATTTAATCTTCTGTGTCTTACTTATTTCACTTACCATTATGGTCTCAAGCTCAAATGTATCCTTCTGTACAGCTGAGTAGTACTCTTATTGTATGTCTATGCCACTTTTTCATAATCGAACTCATCTATTGATGGGCTTCTTAGAGCAACTTGGAACAAGCTGAATCGTATCACTACTTTTCGGGAAGTTTATATTATTTCCTGGAGCATCACTTGGAAGGATCATTCTCCTTTCACTGAGTGGATTGTTCTTAGGCCAGTTTTCCAGCTCTCTTCCTGCCTGTTCCTTTGTTTCTGTCCATGGCGTCTCCAGGTTGTTCCCACATCCTGGGTCCGAGGTCTTCCCTTTCTGAGCTCTCCTTCGCTCTGATAGATGATAGCATGGAGCCATCATCTTGCAGTCTTGTCTTACTACTTGTGTATGTCATGAAGGTGTCCTAACATTTGTCTTTCTCGGGATTTTGCAGGGAAAAAATGGGACCGTAAGAATCCTAACAGCTTCCTAACAGCACTGTACTTTACAATCGACAAGATATTTTCCTGTATTTTTCTCTCATAGGTGAGAATGCTTTGAAACATGGAAGCAACAAGCTAAGTGGAACACTTTATTTCCCATATGCTACTTTGCTGACAATCGAGGTGACGGAAAAGAAAAGCTCCCTCCTGTTTCTGAAGTCTGACCCTCAGCCAGCTCTTTGCAAATGCCAGCAGACTGCCCTCCGGGCCGTCGGGGTCTCTCTGGAGACCGTGGCCCCTTCTCCTGGGCAGGCGGGCTCGCTAATCGTGGCGTCGGGGCTGCCGGCACTGCCTCTGCGGACCCTTCAGAAAACCACGGTGAGCGGGAGCTTTCAAAAGCGGCCCCTTTGTTCGGAGGATTCAGTCTGGAATATGCTCTGCCTCTGACGTTCCACTACTTTGGCAGCAATTTTCTTTTAGTAGAAAGCTTTCAATAATTTCATCTCCTTGGAGGAAAGCGGGAAGACGAAAGAAATTCCACATCACAGCAAATGACTTAAAAACTACAAAAAATTAATAAAACAAAACCTTGAGATAAGACGTAGAAAGGTATATGCAGAGCTGCTCTTTTCCTTTTTAAAATAATTTTACTTGACTTCTGTTGGAGATTTTGGAAAGATTAAGGGAGCAGTCTTTCTTTCTGCCTTGAGCTGCTTCCGGCTGGCCGTTCAGAGTCATCCGACTGCGCGGTGGGGAGATCTGGGCCTGGGAATGATGTGATCCCGGCCGGGGCCCGCGAGTCAGCCCCTAGATCCCGCTTATCCTGAAAGCATCGAAAGCAGGGAAGTCAGGAGGCAGCGGGCATGGGAACTCCTTAAAGGCAGTTCGCACCTACATCTAAGTGAAAAGAGATTTGTGTTACCGCCAAGAAAATTCACAGGACTTTCCCCTGGAAACAGCAACTGGAGTCCCTGGATGTCTTAATGCAGCAAACTGACCCGCTGACTGTCTCCCACAACACTGCGGTACACAGACAGACAGACAGAGATGTGACCGCTTCCACTGGCTGATCTGCCGAGCGGCGGTTTCTTATGAGGAGTAAGCACGGGGTCCCTTTGAGTCTGCGCTCGCGATCACAAAGATCTCAAATCCAGACTGGACATTACTTCCAAATGAGGTCACCTGTACAGCTGCAGAGGCACGTGGAAAGGGCTGAAAGGAGTCCATTGTGCTCCTTTAAACTCTTGCCTGGCCACTAGCGACATGTCACTGCCCACGGCCCAAGCCAGACCCCAACGTTCCCACCTGTGTCACTCCAGGCGCCTCTGCAGCCCTCTGCCCGCTTCCAAGTTTGAATCCCTGTCACCTGTTCTCCAGAGAGCATCCTGTGATCTTTCCGGAAGGCGAATGTGGTGACGTTGACAAGGATGTTTCAATGCCATTCCCATCAAACTTGGAATAAACCCTAGTCCTGAGTCCCGCCTACACAGCCCTGCATGGTCTGAATTTAACTGCCCCCTCTACGTCTTTTTAATCAGTTTTACTGCATTCCAAGCCGATGGAGACCTCTTATTTCTTAGGAATGCCAGGGATGGCTTCATCTCAGGAACTCTGTACTTGCTGTTCCCTTTGGTTGGAAAACTCCCCCCTCAGCCACCCCATTACTTGCATGGCTTGCTTCCTCCATTCATTTAGGTATTCATTCAAAAGTAGTTTCCTGAAATACGTGTTCTCTGAATAACTTAGTTAAAAGGTCACCCCTTCAGGGTGCCTTAGTTTTTTTTGCAGTAGACACAGATGCCATATTAATTTTGCTTATTTGTTTTTTTGTCTTCTTTATGAGAAGATAAGTCCTGTGAAGGCAAGGACTTTATTTTGTTCATTGTATCTGTTATGCAAACAACAATCCCTGGAATATGATAGGTGCTCAAAAAATAATGAGCCAGTGAAGAATGAATAGACCTTGAATCCTTCTGCATATGGTATACCATTAATTTAATTTTTGCTTATGTTTTGTAGTGAAACCAACAGCCGGGAACAGGGAAGGTAAGGAGAGTTGCCCGGGCCCCGTTTTTTTCCTGGCCTTCCATCCCGTCCTCTGGTGCCTCAAGGAGCCTCGTGCACAGGTATCTGACACTACAGCCTCGTCCACACTGCCTTCTCCCAGCCAGGGAATTCTGGAGCTCCAGGTGCCCGCAGCACGGTCTCAGGGGAGCAGGAGCTGCAATGGACAGGGCGTCTCCCATGGGTAGGAGTGTGGTAGGAGGAAAGCAAAGGCAGGATGCTCTGAAGCTGTCCACTAGTCACTTGTGGCTATTTAAATTAAAGTTTGAGTTAATAAAAATTTAATGAGATTAAGAATTCAATTTCTCAGTTGCACTAATTGCATTTGAAATGCTCAAGAACCAGATGTGGTAGTCGCCGTGCAGATGTGGGACCTTTTCATCAACACAGAAACTTCTGTCAGACACGCCTGCCCTGGACCCTCTACCTAGACTTAACCACAATACTGCACGAGCGTTGTTACATCTGTTTTGCTCATTCAAAAACATCCACCGAGTAACTGCAATGTTCCACGCGCTATAAGAGCAACTGGGAAATCAGAAGTGAATGGGAACAAGTTTGTCTCCAGAGCCTCCACCCTGAGCAAGGGTCTCGGGCCACAGTGCTGTGATGTGAAGGAAAGCAGGTTGCAGAGGTATGCATGCTGGCACAGCGCAAACCTCGCCCACGGCAGAGCGGAGGTCTTCTGCTCAGGGAAAGAGAGTCAGGGAGAATGGGAACAAACAAGTGAAAAAGTAATCCACTGATGTGTAAGCCAAAGAACTCACCCAGAACCCCTTATGAGGCAAGAAACCTCTGTCTCTTGAATTAGAACAGATGTCAGAAGACGGTAGAAATGACAGGAAGTGGCCCACCTCACTTCATGAAGTTTTTGTTTTGTTTTGTCTTGTCTGAGACATAGTCTTAATATGTAGTTCAGACCTGGAACTCACTATGTAGCCGGGGCTCGCCTCCAGCTCGCAGCAATCCTTCTGCCTCAGCCTCCCGAGCTCTGGGATTACAGGGGTGTGAGTCACCATGTGCAGCTCTAAACCTAAGGTTTTTTAAAAGTCATGTCTTTAAAGTTTTAAATCTCTGTGATTTAATTTTTATAGAAAAATGACTCCTTTGTAATTCAAGATTTCTCCAAGTACGTGTTTTTCAAGTTTTCTCCCTCGGAGTGTTTTCCACAGTTCAGAACACACAGAAAATCAGGACTCGACTAACAAATCATTTTCCCATTCTAACTGAAGACTGCTTTGGGGAAAAAAGATGCTTCACAGGTTGAGCCTGGATTTCTTTTTCTGATGGGACCCATTTCATTCTTATAATTTTGTTGCATTCTCACAAATGTATCAGACATCTTCCTACAGATGTTGTGTGAGAATAAACTCACAGTTTGTATCCAAGTGCTTACTGGCTTCCAAAATGGCTTTAAATTTTCCTTCTTGCTATTGGCTGACCATGACATCTAAAAGCTAAATGATCCTTCCAAAAGTTTGTGAGAATTCTGAACAAAGGAAGGAGTCATTTTTTCAGTGCCTCTGAGGTTTGGAAACTTGGTTAAGTTTTCTTGAACATTAGTTCTGTGATTCCTTATTTCACACAAACTTTTAATATTTAGCAGCTGTCATTTAGGCAACCATGACCCATACTATTCCAAAAGTGTAAGGACACAAGGTCAAATACACACTCTCCCTTGAGATGAACGTCAAGGCCCGCGAAACACAACCGTGTTAATTGTCGTAAGCCTCCTCTGATAACATAAATGTAACATTTCATCTAAAGATATTGTCTGCATTATCCAAATTGCCGTTTATAATCTATTAGCAATTCCACATGTGTCTCCAAATGAATTTCCGCCCCTTGTATGGCTTAGATTCTAGACTGAAATGTCTTCGACTGCAAGCCTCACCGAGGTACATCCCATCCATCTATGTATCTGCAGCACCATCAGCATTTGTATTATATCCACATTCCTATTTCTACCATTGCAGAATATTTACTAGATTTCAAAATGTTTATTTTTCATAAATTTTAAGCATATTTAATATGCACAGTCAATTAAATCCTGTATATCATTTTCAAATGGGCTGGCTGTAATGAGTTTATTCTGTAGGAAAACAAATGGAAACATTATGGAGCAGTTTAATTCTATTTATGTGGCCTATAAGGAAGATTTATTTGAGGTGAAGACAAATTGCCTTTGGAGAATTGGTGAATGTGTTTCATATTCAGTATAATATCGGAAAGATAATAGTAATAGTTCCACAATGAGGACTTTTTTTAAGGAGATTCATACATTTCCTGAACTGGATCTCTTTTTTCTTCATAAATTACACAGATCTATAGAATATAATTGTTGCTGTTACCTTCCGCTGTGTACATATTTCTATTTCCTTTCAGCTCAGATAACATCAGAGATTAAATTGACAGCCCCAGACTGCCACTTATCCTGAGCACCTGGGTAGTTACACTCACAGAAGATAGATTCCCTTGTAATATTAATGCTCACCAAGATGAAAAGAAAACGTTAAAATTTAAAAATAAAAGGTAAAGTATATCCTGTTTTCTTAGCCTGTGTCTAGACCTGTTGGCTAAAGTTTTGAGATTTTATTATGAATTTCCTAAAGTTCAATTCTAAACATTTAGCAAATCTCTGCATTTTTAAAAGTTCAATATATTGTTGAAAGAAAGCCTACAGGTCTAAGCAGAAAACACCATACTAATTTTTTTCAAGAAATATATTCTACCTTCCAGTCTACCTGACTGAATCACTTGGCCACTTTATATTTTAAAATATTTCAAGTAATTAATATTTTGATTTTAAAATTAATTATTAATTAAATTACTAAGCAACATTTAAATTATTAATATTTAAGTTGTTGGTTAATATTTACATATTAACCAATTATTAGTTTTGTGCACATTAGTTCTAAGGTTCTAGACTTTAAACTTCACACATCCAGAACTTTGATTCTGAAAGAATCCTTGTTCAAGAACTATAATGCGCTTGATTTCTTCTCCAGTTTACAAGTCTACTAGTGTTGCCATTGGAAATTCTTGTAATAAGATTAGTTCTGACTGCCACTCTGTCTCCACATTACAACAGTAATTGCTGAACCTTGTCTTTCCTACAGTGCTCTAGGATTCCAAGTTGTTACTTGGTTTCATAATGGAAAGGGGGCTTGGAGAAAACAAGAATTCCAATAATTATGGAAAACATGAATAAAATGAGGATTTTTCAGATATGGAAGAATAAGTGCTACTTGGTAAACAGGAGGTATGTATTATAGTTCAAAGAAGGGCACGATGTATCTCAAACTTACTTGACAACAGAACCTATCTTTTGTGGTACCCCTCTTACCAGCTCTCAGAATCATTGCTTAGCACAGAGTAGTTTCTCAAGAAATGTTTGAACGAGTGGAAAAATGGACAAATTGAGTTTTAGAAGGGCTGACTGATAAGCATACTATTTTATGGAATTTCCCTATAGTCAGAAAACATTTTTAATTTTTAATATTTTTTTAAATTTTATTTTTGTTACTATATGTTTGCAGTACATAATGGTTACTTTTACCATGGGAAGTTGGTAAGTGTACGTAACACATCTTAATTTTTTTTTTTACCCCTTCCCATTCCTTGCATCTCTTGGGGGATGCAACCTGCCCTTTGCTTTTACAAAAGATCAAACTTTTAGATTCCTAACAGGAACCAATAGCTTCATGTACACATGAAAAATATTGTCAGTTACTACTAAAAAAAAAAGAAAGAAAGAAAGAAAGAAAAGAAAAAGAAACGAGATTTGGCTTTTTAACAATATTTTAAGTCTTCAAACTTGCTCATTCACAAGTTAGTTGTCAAGGGAATCTGTCGGTATCTTCACTGTTGCCACAGTCGGAAGCGAGTGTAGTCAATGGTATCAAAATGAAAGTGACAATTATACCTAGTGTGTTGTGTATGGTTAATATTTTGACTCTCCAAATACTACAGACCACAAAGTGGCTGTCGGAAAGCTCTAGTACACTGACACCTTCCTTTGGAAGCCTTCACAGGGGGGAATAGAGAGAAATCCCCTTGAATTCATATCCACATTCTCTCTGTAGAGGCAGCTATGAATGCCACTTCAACACCCTACAGCTGTGAGAAGACCACAGAGTAGCCCCAAGTGGGTATTTCCCAGCTACCTCTGTCATTCCAGGAAAATGCCCCAGAGGGTACAGTCTTCATTACGGGCTTGGCAAAACACAGTGTGTCCCATCTGCACATGGGACTGCTCAGCCCCCTGCCCAGTAGAGAGGAATAGAAGTCATCAGTCTTCCTCTGCAGGTTTTCATTAACTCTCTTTAATCTACAGCATTAATTCTTGGACTTCTGGGAAAACAGAGTTGTCTAATCTGAAAATCCTAAAGGCAAACATCTTTCTTTTCAAATCTACTTCTGGAATTTGTGGGCTTTTGAATGTAACATTCACAGCAGACCTGAAATAGCCACTATTTGTACAAGTCCATGGTGTGAGTTCCATCTATTACCTGTTATCTGAACACACCAAATTAGAAGAAAAACTAGGGGGGCTGCTATGGGGGCAGGGTGGGAATCTGTTACTCCAGTTAGATTTACAGGGAGTCCTTGTAAACAGGGTGCTAAAAAGTGTGTTGGATTTTTTTTAACCTTTTGTGACACACAACAGAGCTGTGAAATCAGTGAATTAAATAGTTCCAGTCCCCTGGGCACACATGAGCAATAGCATAAAAATAGACAGCACCCACTATAACATTACTGTTCCAGAGCAGATGGACAGCTTCGGCTTCAGGCTTTTGTCCTTTCTGCAGAATGGGGCAGAACGGGGAAACGACTGTAAATTTTCTCAAAAGAGATGAATAGGAAAGCTGTTAACTTTTTTCTTATTAAAAAAAGAAACCTGGAAAAATTCCAAATTACACATTTTGAGGCTCTTTGACTGCAATTCTTTAGCTTTTGCTGCAAAACATCTGTAGGTGGTTAAGCATTTCCCACCCTCATTCCCCAAAATGGAAGCTCTCGTTCCTGGCAGAGCATCCAGTGCCTGCAAAGACATATGTTTACCAAATCAGGTCGCCACCATATGTGTGCCACATCCCTTCAGGGCAGGCGCTTGCAAGCTGATTGGCTTAGCTTGAGAGACTCGGAAGGAGAAACACGTGAGAAATAGAGATGGAGAAAGAAGTGGGAAATGGGGAGAGATGGAGAGAGGGAAAGAGGAGAAAGGAGGGAAGAGAATAATTTTTCATTATACTTTTAAAATTTAATATCTTGCTTTCATAGTAAGTTTTGAAACGAGAAATTTTCAGTCATACCACAGTAGTTTTTCTACTGCTATCTGGATAATTCCCAATAATACTGATTCTCAAGATAGTAAGAGTATGAGGCAGGCTAGCCACAGACTTTGAGATATGTTGCTACCTAGTCATCTCTACATTTACTTACATGATGGATGACACATTTATAGAACGAAACAAACACTAATGATCATTTCAGTTCAAATTTTAATATTGGATTTAGAAAAGCTAAGCCTATTTTTTTTAAAAATTCCAAAAAAGAAAATCAAGTTCTAGATATGTAATATAATCTTGCTAGATCCAAGAAATACTTTTACTGATCAAAGCGAAAAAAACTCACATAGTTATTTCCACACCACTTAGATTCATGACATAATTACAGATTTTTAAATGATTCATCAACATAATAGACTTTTATCTTTTCACAAATGAAAGTGAAAAAGGGAAATGCATATGTTATTTTTAAAAGTTTCTTTTCTGCACATTAATTAAAATATTTTAATAAAAACATAAAATATCAGCAGGGCAAAATGTTGGCTATAAATACCTTCTAAACACTAATAAAGGCATGTGTCAATAATCCCCAGGAGCTTCTAACAGTTTTATTCCAAATAATTTTAAGACACATAATGTGAAACATTCAAAAAGGACAAAAGTTTGATGTAATTATCTGACATGAAATAGATATGGTTAATGATTCATTCTTGACACAGCCAAATCACATTATTTATATTTATGAAAAAAATCTGAGGGCTGGTGAAGTTTTATCCATTCCAATTTCTCTACCATTCAGAACTATTTATATTCAATGGACAGGTCTGCCAGAACTTTGAAACAGCAGAAATGTGTCACGGCAAGCAGCTCCATGCGTTCCCATAAAGTTTGTTTTATCTTTACAAAAGCTTCTATTTAATAAGTTTTAGTGGCTTACTTTTAATCTCATATTGCAGTTGCAAAAAAAAAAAATCTAATAGTTTTCTGGCATGTTGCAGCGTTGTCATGGATACACGATCATGGCACACATCACTTCCACCAGTGAGCAAACAGGATCCTCAGCGAGCCCTTGGTAGAACAGACTAACCTTGTAGCATTGTTGGCTGCAGAGAGCTCTCAGCAAATGATGTGTGGTTTTAAAATAACAGATATTGTTAGAAAAAAAATTAGGCTAATCGGCACTTTTTATATGTGTTCGACAATTTAAAATTGTGTAACTTTCTTTTCTACTTTCATAGTGTGTATCAATTGTTATATTGTTAGTAGAAATTGCTACTAGCATGTTCAGTTCCTGTTTTCTATGCCAGTAGTAGTACTTCAGAAGTCCTAATGATTTATAAAGAGAATAAAGTGGTCTTTGTGTTATACAGGGTGTCTTTCAGTAGTGTTGGGTAGATTACCTTTTATATGGCAGTCTTTAGTGGTATTTCAGATTTGCTATTTTTTTCACTTTGTTTTTGTTTTGTTTTGCTGTTAAAGCAAATTCTGCTACGCATTTTAGACTAAAAATTATTTCTTCATCGCAGTGAAAATAGGCTTGTTTGATTATAGCAAAATAGTATCTTACAACGATGTAGGAAGGACGAGCAACATTTAAATTTGTATTTCAAAAGAGGAAAAGTACATAGGTTATTCAGAATGAGCTCTTACTTCCGTGTATTGAACTTAGCAGGAATAAAAGTCTGTCCCACCATTAATTTTCCCAACTCATGTGGGAGACAAAATTTTCATAATGGAAGTAAACTTTCAACATTCCAACCAGGCAGAGAGAATAATGGGTAATGATGTCGGTGCGCCTCTTGTGAAAAAATATGCATAACATTCTGATTTGGAAAGTTTCTCTATACAGTGTACAGAAGTCTCAATGCAAACTAGTTAACATGCATTGATCTCCACGGAGTTTGTTTTGTTTGAATAAATGTATCAGCAATTGGGAAAATTGCCGAAAAACTTATCTAGTGAGTTGCATAAACTTTGTTTAAAATAATGCATAAAGCCAGGCAGATAAGGAGAAAAGAACTCTAATCCATAGCCAAGAATTAAAACCCACATATTAGATTAGAATAGTATGAGTTTTGTCCAACTTTATAAATTATCTTACTCTAAATCTCTCAGCAAAGAGTAATTAATTTCGGGGAATAGGAAAAGGCTTAGTACCTAGATAAACGTAAAATCTAGTTGAAATACAGATTCCAAATGAAAAGATTTTGCAACAAATTTAAAAAAAAATGTTGCATGGCAGAACGCAGATTTGTTCCCAGTCATTGCAAATAGATTTTTCTAAATTTAATTTGTAAAAAAAGGCTGCTACTCTTCAGGCCTACATGAGAACCACTGTAGTTCCATGTAGAGACATCTAATTTCCATTTTCTAGACCCATGTTTCTCACTTTCTCAACTATTTTAAGAATTGCAAGTAAGCAGGGCTCTAAAATTCAAGTTCAGTGTGCAGAGAGTTAATTTAAATTTGGTAACAAATGGCTCTGCTTTTGAAATGAACGTAGCCTGGCAACTTCAACTGCGAGCCTTTTGGAGGGCCTCAATTATGTATGCAGCTTCTTTGAGAAATAGTTTCACACATCTGACCCAAGGACCACTATGTTGTTGCCATGAAATAAAACTGTACGTAGGCATTGTTTCACTTCTGCACCCGCGACACACCGCCAGGCTCCACTCCCCCTCGCTTTCTGCACAGCCACGCACGTACTCGCGCTCTCACTAACTCCTTTGTCAGTCTGCTTCTATTTTTCTAGTAGATGAAGGTATCAATATAATTCTCAGATGCATAATGACCCCCGCTTACTTTTATTTGCTATGAGAATATTCTGATGCTAACTGCCAAACTGTCCTGGTCAAAATCAGGAGGGAGAAACCTCTAGGATAAGTAAAGGGTTAACTCTCCCACACCATTTCAATTTTTTTCAAAATGGCTGCTTTGTCTGTGTGCATACACCAATAGCAAATGTCCTTGTGTTATTGTACAGCCAATTTGATGTGTCAAGTATTCATATGCTAATAACAGTACAGTTTCTCACTTTTTCACAGATAAATGGTAAAGATTGTTACAGACAGTGAAACACAAGAATAAACAGCTTTTATTTCAGACGCGATAAATTACTTTCCATTCAAATAACATGTGACACACACTGCTGACCATTTTGTTTCTATTCACTGTTAGTTTGCCTTCTGGGTGTGTTTTTTTAGAATAGTTTGAAAATATTTAACAGATATGGACAGAGTTGTTACTAATGACTTGATTGCATTAATTTGCTTTCTAGTCATTTCATCTCTCAAAGTTCATTTTTATGCTCAGTTACTACAGTGGGAGAAAGTTTGATGGAAAATCTGACAATGTTTCCCTAACATGGTAAAAACAGGTCTTTTAAAGCTTGGTAATGACAGTATT
This sequence comes from Hystrix cristata, assembly GCA_004026905.1. Lineage (NCBI taxonomy): Eukaryota > Metazoa > Chordata > Mammalia > Rodentia > Hystricidae > Hystrix > Hystrix cristata. Next base: position 14,308 of record PVJO010015309.1, on the reverse strand, counting down.
CGAAGAATGGGTATCTTCCTTTCCAGGCTAGCAGAAATGCCAGTTAGTAAATAAAATCCTTTGCTAAGGATATCACCTGAAAAGAGACATTTGAATGAAATGTAAGTTGTTGTGTCAAAACAAAGCAGAATCACATTGGTTTTCTAAATCACAAATATCTTTTTTACAAGGCCAAGTCAGCTAAATGTTCATCCTTAAAACACAGGCGTACTGTTGGGATAGACAGATTGATGCAGAGGCGAGGGTAGCGGCGGGCAGTGGAAGCAGAGTTGGAGAAAGAACCAGTCCTTAAAGAAATGGTTTTGTAAAAATGTACCCACACGCATTATGCACTGATGACAGAGCTGTAAATGAAAAGAAATTTTTTTGTTGTGAATTTTACAAAATGTGCTTATATACTCTTGAGTTGTCATGTTTTCCTTCTGGGGACAAGAATTAAAACAACATAAATAAAGCTGACCATTCACTTCTTAAATTCAGTTTATTGTGCCTACATCTTTTGTCTGAACATTACGGATGATCGTTTTGTTAGTTTATATTTTATTCTGTGTAATTATTGCATAGGCTTGGCTTCATAGCTTGTATTCATGGGAAGCATGCCAAAAGATACACGGGAAGAAAAGTAGCCCAATTTGTTGCTGGGTTGGAAGATGACAGTTTTTAAAGGAATATCAGACAAAACTTTTACCCCCAATTGCTCGAAGAAGAGAGGAGGCGGGGGGAGAGAAAGAGAGAGAGAGGGTGGGGGGAGAGGGTCAAGTTAGAAACTTTAGCAGCTCCTCCTGGGTGACGCGGAAGTCGGCCTTGAGACACTGAGGATTCCAAAGGTGACTATGACATCAGGTCAAGGAGGCTGCAATTTCCTAATGGTATAATCAGAAGATTGTAAATTTTTACATAATTCTGGTACAAAAGCTAGTCATTTAAAAGCAGTCCTATAATCTCAGGCCTCTTCTCTGAACTCCAAAATACCCAGGGTGACTATTGCAGCGTATCAATGAGGAATACTGTGTGCAAGTGACCAATTTCATATCAAACACAGACAATCAAGAGATTTTCCACTGTCAGGCTACACAAGTAAGCTAATAAAACTTGTCTCCCCTTTTTTCCATTCTAATGCCATTATTAAGCCTATAATTAATTGAATCAGCTTCAAATATGTACTTTCAGTCCCGCCTTTTATATGCCTTAACCTTTTTTTTTTTTCCTAAAGGAAGAGTAGGTAACAGCAGATGAAATGCTAATTTTTACTTTATGGGACACCCATCAAAAAGTGACTGTAAGCTAATTTATCAAAATTGAAATAAAGTAGGACACCAGTAACTATTTCAAGAATTAATTTAAAATATGATATACGCCTCACATGCTGAATTACTCAGATTGTGTTATTAATTTAAATGTTTCTTAAGCAATTATAAAGACTAAATGGAGAACTTCTTCCCTGTTGTTTTTTTCTTCCTCCATCTAGTCTCTCTTTGTCTGAGTAAATACAATTCAGCCCCAGGCAGGGCCCTGGGTCTTTGTTTTCTCCCTTTTAATTCTTGTCCTTAGTGTAATTAGCACCTTGGGCACAAACCTGAGAAGACACACAGGACTTTACTTTCACTGCCTATTTTGGTATTGCTTCTATCACTTTGCCTCCCAGCACCATCTTCACTTTCTTTGGGAACTGCCTTTTTTAAGTGTAGAGGTTTAAATCGCTAACTCAGATTCTGCACAGGGACATACAGGTATAGAGTCAACAGACAGGGCCTGTCCAGAATGCGTCACTCCATATAATATTTGATCTTTCACACCACACTCACACTCGGGGACTCCAGGCAAGTTGATCTGAGTTAAGGCACTTACCTTCCACCCTCGCTCGAGACAGCTTAATTATAACTGAGGTTTCAATTAAAAATAAACAGAATGAACCGGACATGGTGGCACACACCTGCAACCCCAGCACTCGGGAAGCTGAGGCAGGAGGATCACCATGAGTTCGAGGCCAGCCTGGACTACATAGTGAGACCCTGTCTCTAAATCAATCAATCAATCAATCAATCAATAAACAAACAAATACAGTGGAGTGCCAAACAGCAAGGAGCTACAAATGAGCTAAAGGAAAGAAGGGTTAGAAACAAAGCTTTTGTCTTCTTACTAAGAAACTTATAGATTTTAGGTATATGTCATAAAATACTCTGAAATTCACACTGATTGACTTACTTTGGTGTAAGAATTGTAGTTTTCCTTTTCAAGAAGTATGAAGATTATGTTTAGCATTTTCTCACGACCTATGCACAGTTTTTCTACGTAATTTCTACTCTGCCAAAAGTTTTCAGCCTGCTATTTAAAATAAAAAATATTACATAGGAAGGTGAACAAAATAGGAAGGGATATTTACTGTTATTTCGGTTTTAGTACAATGCTGCCAACGTGAGCACAGAAAGGATATTCAAGTGCCATACGAAGTGGCTGAGAGTTTCAGTTCCTGCAGTAAAGTTACATTCAAGAACTCAGGGCGCTCTCTGCCTAGAATCACCCACCTCTGTTTACGGCTTCCAGCTGAATGAGAAGGTACGACGCTCATACTTCTTTCTCTTGTAATCAAATCAACCTTGAAGTTTATTTTGGAAGAAATGATAACCTACAAAAGCATTATCTGTACTCATGTGGCCTGAGAAATACATTGCTTGGATTTCTACAGATGGAACATTTCTCAGAGTATGGTGCCAGTACATAATGTAGGTCATTACACATAGAAAGGGAAATGGAGACTCAAGGCAATGATCCACATAAATGATGTGGGAAAAATCTTACATGTAGCCTTAAATAACTGCATATTTTAAGCCCCAGAAATTTATGTCACCTATATCCAGAAATTGCTTTAATTCTGAACTTTTCCCACAAGCTCTATATTATTAAATATTATGAAATTACAAATGTACAGTTATAAGTAATGTCACAAATAAATGAAGTACAATGTGAAGTCTGAATATCTGGATAAGAAAGCATTACCCTTAAGGCTGAATTTATGTATGGTACATTAAATGAAGAACCGAGGCATCATCTGAACAAAGGGAGCATCAAAGAGTTACCCTTGAAATATTCACTGGGGGCCAAGTCACCAGGATAAAAGCCCCAGTCAACTTCATTTGTAGAGTTCCAACCTGAATGACTGTATCCAAATTGAATCATTAGTGGTTTGAAGATTATTAAACCTGTAAAACTTAACAAACAAGCACAGTTCTCAAGCTTCCAGATTTTTGTCATCCATCTTTGACTAGCAAAATCTGTACCTCTCACAGGCACAGCAGCAAGAAATCAAGTTCCGATGGCCGTCATAGAGCATGTTCACCATATTTAAAAGCTGATGGTTCTGGTGATCTGGCCCATAAAATGAAAGTCATGTTTTCTCTTCCATTCGGCCAGGGGAATGATAAGCACTGTGAGTCAACAACAATCACGGCCACAAAAGAGAGAAGAACAGGGCTAATGAAAAGAGTGCTCGGAACTTCTCCAATAGCTCCCACATTGATGTACCAGCCTGGATGGCTCATTAGGGTACTCAGAAGAACACAAAGAGTCTTTTAAATAAAGCTTCTTGTTCCAGGAGTGTATTCATCACCTTATGCCTATCCAGGATGGGAGGGTTTTCTCCTTGGCGTCTGAATGCAACAACCTGTAACCATTTGTATGAGGATGTTGCTAAACATATGTGCAACCTCAAAGACCGCTTCATTCACTGTAACAGGGACAACTTCAGAAGAAATGGATTTTCCCAAGGGCACCTCTTCTATTTAGTGCATTACTACCTTTGTAACCTATTGGACAGTGTGGGAATAGTCTAGAGACTGCCCCATTTACAAGGAAAAAAGAATGAACTCTAAAAGGATAGAAACTTTGACAAAAAAGAGAAAAGAATAAAAGTGATTTGTGTATGTCTACTAGAGCAGGCACCTAAATAGGCAATAATTACAACCTTGCCCACAATTCTCGGGACGGAGAAGTCACCAGCCGGATTTGTGCACAAAGTGTTAATGAGTGAAAGCAGAAGCCACCCTGGGAAAGAAGAGAAACCCAGGCGATGGGCCGCTCTGTGGCCGCACTGCGGGACGGGCTGCCGGGCCTGGGCTGAGACAGGCCGGCCCCACGTGGGCCTTAGCTGTGCTGCTTTGGTCCGCTAAGTTTGAACTCACAAAGCTGTAGGACAATGTGGCCGAAGGTGATGCCAGCAGAGAGCTTCCCCGCGTGAACAAGGCTGTGCTCGATTTTACAGCAGTGATTATTAGAGGCAGAGGGGAGGCTATCTGGAGAATTGTGCTGAGAGGTTGGAAACTCGTGGTCCTAGCAAAGTTTCCTGCGAAGCACAGAGGACTGAAACCACAAGTGTGGTCTCGCGTGGGGGAAACCTCCAGCAGTAAAACGTGGACTTCGGGGAAAGCATCGCACGGATTTAACGCGAGACCAAAGTGCACGCCCGCCTTCGGAGCCCGGCTGTCCTGATGGAGAGACACAAGATCAGTTCCTGTCTCCTCGTCGTTGAAGCCTCGCTGCTGGGCAGTGAGCCCCAGAGCAAGCAGGGAGTGAGCACGCTGGACGAGGACGCTAAGCGCAGATACATGGCTCAGAAAGTATTTTTAGATCGAGGACATCTTAGGAGTGTTATTGTCAAAAACACTTCTTTAGGGTGAATCTAGGTACAACTGATCGACACATTGCTGAATCCGGCTCGCTTGCTTCCCGAGGAGAGTCTGTGTCTAAAGCGAGGCTCTCTCCCAGGGCTGCTGCCGGGAAGAGCCTGCAGGCCGCCTCCAGGAAGGACCGAGCGCTGCGCCGGCTCCCGCCCTGGCTAGCGGCCGGAGCTCGGCACTTGCTCAGCAGCGCTCTGTGGGAGCTCAGTCTGGGCTCGCTCTCGAGGCAGTAAGACGCACGGCAGGATGAAATATTCAGTTGCTATTTTGCAATTTTACTATAATTTAAAAAGAGGCATCAATGAAGACACTGTGTGTAATTCTTTCCGATTCCAATTTGGGTGAATTTTCAGTTTTCCTATCACAAAAATCAAAATTAATCCTTAAAGTATTCTGCCTGGACATCGGGAAGGCTGGAAAACCCAGTGTTAATAAATTGAACAAAATATGTGTCACAGACATAGATTTATAGTTGTAGGGATATACACCTGTATTTGTACATATGGATAAATAGAAAAAGATGTGGATAGTAGATCTAAACATAGACAATTTTAGATATAAAGGAATATACATATATAATCTACAAATACACACTCATCTATATATACTTATGTACATATGTATCATATATCTTTATACCTAGTAACTGAAGTGCTTTTGTATTTTATCTTACACTTATTATAATTCTAGTTTGTTATTTTTGTTATATGTGAACTATAAATGACTAGAGGTTGTATTTTAACTATGTATTTTAAATCTTTACAAAGAGCAAATCAGTGTATGTGTAAAAAGGAAGAAAAGCACAACAATTGATTATTTTTATTTAGCGATTTCTACTGTTTGTAAAACTTGGATTAGTTACTCCTTGCTATGGATGTTCGTGTGAGTGTCGGTGAGAAGTTTATTCTGACTAATGGGTAGACAATCAAAACAGACTGTATTAGGTTTTAACTACTATGTAAACATTTCTTGTAATACTGGTATTGGGAAAATACTGGAAACTATAAATGCGAACCTCTTGCTATTTGAAGAACATTTGCAACTTTAAAAATTCATAATTTTAAAGAATTGTTTGGCTTTGAGAGAGTACAGATAAGTTTTCCTCGGACCTCTCTCCTAATTTGGTGACAAAACAGGTGGAGGTCTTTAAAATAAAAATCATAAAATAAAGAAGTTGTATAATAGACAACTTCCACATATAATGCAGAAAGGGAAAAGAGACCATATTCTATCACCCACTCACACAGCCTGAAGATCTTCAGACATAACTTTCTCAAGGAGACACCATGAGAGAGAGAGACAAAATAGGACAGTCGGGTCAAGGAGTTGGGGGATAAATCCAGAGCTCCATTTGTGGGGGAATAATGAAAAAATTGATCCCTTACTGAATCAACAGTGATGTTTGAAATAGCTCATTGTTGTTATGTAGATAATTGTATGAAGTAGTATTTTTATTAAAAACCAGTTCAAAGATTAGTGAAAGATAAATACTTAATGTTCTACAATTCTGTTCTGATGTGGTCACCTTTGGGGTGATCCCTTGGAGTGATCTTCCTAACTACTTGTACAGTTTTTAAAACTGACTTTAAAGGGAAGGGAGGAGAACAGGGAAAAAAAGAAGCAACAAAATACATCATGTACAGGTACAAATCCCCTATGATGAATGTTATCACTATGTACATCTAAAATGTACCATTAAAATAAAATTTTAAAGAAAACTGACTTTAAACCCAACTGATTAGGATAGTGGTGACATCTTTCTGAGGCTGGAAGCACATCCACTTTGAAAGTGACTTCCTATTAATAATACACTTGAATATAAGAGCCATTATAACATGCAAGGTCTTCCAGCTAAAAGAGTTTTCCTGTAGGTATCTAATTTAGAGACAGCATTGTTAACAATGTTGACATTTAAGTAGCCAAGGCTAAAGCTAGCCAAAGAATACTCCATCTAGTAAGGTGAAAATGCACAACTCTTCTTAGTCTTCAGTTTAACAGGATGTAAGTGTGCTGGTTGACAGTGTGAAGCCTGAAGCAAACTTCCGAACTGGAAAGTTTACCTGATAATTTGAACCAAAGGGCCCCGTGGCCTTCAATGCAATGGGAAGACAAGAGGAATGCGAGGTTTGGGCCGCACTGTGTCTGCTCCCTCTGAGCTCTGTGTCTAAGGTCAGTGTTAACAAAATAACCCACACTTTCTCCCTCACTGCTCCACACCGAAGCCTTCGGATTCCTCACTGAAATCCACTGACAAGTTCGTTTCCCAGAACTTCTCTTTCAAGTTGGCAACATTTACTAAAAACATTCTAATTACAGAAAAACATTCCACTATTATTTGAAAAGCAGTCAGACCCTATACAGTAATGTAAAATGGAAATTTATTAATCAAATCATATATTTAAAATAGAGTTGAGCTTACTGATTAAATGAAGCTTGCAAGTACTAGTCTCAAAATTTTTACTGTAATATTAATAATCATTAGCAGATTTTCTAGGAATTTAAATATTCACAAATTAAGTTTTTTGAAATATTGTATCATGATTTAGAATATTCGAAAACTTCATGATTTAAATTTGGGAGTAAGCAAACATTTTACAGTATTTCTTTATTGAATAAATGTGGAAGTTTATGGATCAGAAAACATTTAAGATTTCTACAATTTTTTTTCAGTACTGGGGCTTGGATCCAGAGTCTTCACACTTAACTACATCTGCAGCTCTTTTTGATTTTGAGACACGGTCTCGCTAAGTAACTAAATTGTCTGAGCCGGGCTTAAACTTCTGATCCTCTGCTTCAGCTTCCCAGGGTGCCAGAATTAAAGATGTGAGTCACCACACCCGGGTTCTGGAACTTTTGATAATGAAAAAAAGAACATTTTTATAATACCTAGCAGCTTTTCTAAAAACATTACTTTCAAATGTATTCTCCAAATTAGTCTTAATAATTATGGTAATGATTATTTATAATATCTCATAGTTGTGAATAACATTCCCATTTTAGAGATAAAAACTAAATTATGAATTTAGTTTATGAAGTCATAATTATGAATATAATTCCCACTTTAGAGATTGAAAAACTAAAATTGAAGTACTTTGAGCATTCACTAACACATTTAATTCTAAATTCCGAAGAAGAGTTATTTCTCTTTTTATTTTAGGCAAAAACAACTGAGCTGTGAGAGTTGAAAAAACAGTGTCCGTAGTCACTGCATTGAAAAGCAGAATGTTAGGGATTTACAATTTTAAATTTTCCCAACTTCAAAACCTCTGGTCTTTCCATACTTTTCCAACATGTATCGTGATATAGCACAAATCGCATATAACATGACTGGGAACAAAAATTTTTTTTATTGAGTGTCTACTTCATCAGCTATCTTAATAATACTTTTTAAAAGTTTTATTTAGGACAAGGCTCTTTAATTACACTTAACTGATGGCAGACATTGCATGAGCAGACAGGGATAAGATTTTGAAATATTTTACAGATGACAAAGAACAATTAAATAAATTGTTCAGTCACACTACAGTAAGTGAAAGACAGGATTTGAAACAAAGCCTTCCAAAAAAAAAAAAAACCTAAAGAAATAATTCATAAAAAAAACCCTCCTTCTAAATTTAATCATGGCCAAAAGATAATAGAAAATTCACATTCACTCCATAACTTTCCTTAAAATTTTTGTGTGGAATTGTATTTCTTATAAGTAAGATTTCTATGATTTTTTTCCTCCATGAAACTTATAAATTGTAGACCACTGTAGCTTCGAGTCCCCATTAAATACTATGTTGAGAAAGTAATAATTGGATTCTCTTTTCTCCCTTTACTGTTCTCCAACCAGCTAGATATTCTGATATGATTCTTTTTGGCTAAACCTTTTTTATATATGACTTCAATTAAGTTATCATCCAAAGTCACAGTGGTTTAACCAAACAGATCTTTATATTACTATATTAGATGTAAAATGGCACATCACTGCGAATCTATTCCATATGCAAAGTCTTTGAATTAGATGCACCACATATAAAAGGGAAAATACTTCTTTTCTTGCTATGCCAACTTGCTTGGCATAGAATTGAAATATGACAAGGTCAGATTATATTGGAGTGTCTATCTCCAGTAAAAGATAGGCTATTGTTGTAATCCCCAGGTCTGGCTCCTGTTGTATAATAGCCCCAAAATAAGCAGAAAATATTTGTGCTTCCATGAAACGAAATAACACACATATAAGAGAAAAAAATTCTCGGATCATAATCCTGATTCTATCAAAAACTTCCAGTGCGACCTTGAGCAAGAAAAACCTTTGAATCTCTATTTTTTCATAAGATAATGTTAGTGTCAACCTATTCCTGCAAGAAAATGCAATGTCTACCTTAACGGGAAACCTTAGCACTAAAAAATCTACCAGGCCTTTTCAAAAGGGCCCATATAACAATTCACTTTATGCTGGTCTTGCAGACGCGTTAGATACAGTTGAGTGGCTAATGAAGCACAGAGGCCAAGGCAGGAAGCATTCTCTGCATGTCTTTCTACACCTCACTAAATGCCCATGAACAGGTTATAGTCTTTGTCTAGGTTTGTTTACTGGGGTATCAAGAAGCTGTCTGACTTCTTCTCTCTGTCTCTCTCTCTCTCTCGTGTCTCTCTCTCTCTCGTGTCTCTCTCTCTCTCTCTCTCCTGTAAAGTCTGGGACAATGAGTCCTTTCAAAATCTGTGATAGTTGTATCAGTAATTTTTAAAACAATTAAAGTCAAATAATACACTTTTCTAAAATCTCAGTGGCTATAAAGTTTTGGGTTGTAATAAACAAAATCCACTCAGTTAATTGAGAAATTTCCCAATCAAACTGTCCATTTTATACATGGTATATGGATTAATTTTCTGACATAAGACTGACATTTCTTTGGTTCCTCCTTCTCCCCCACTTCCCTAAGACAGCCCTCCCATTCAGCCCGGATGTCTGTGGTGCCCTCTGCTTTCGGTCTTTGCTGTTTTAGTCTCTGCTGCCAGCATCTCTTCACCAGAGGCCGGTGAGGCCTGTCCCTCCCACATGCACAGCCTGTTGGAAATGCCTCAGAATTAGTGGCTTGCTTGAAGTAGCCCTCAACCAAGGCCATGCAAACACCTGTTCCCTCCAAGACACAGCTTCAACAGCAGCGTCAGAGCTCCTCAGTGGAATGGAGCCTGTTGCCCACACCTTTTCTGGGGTGTCTCCCATCCCGTCCCACTCTCCTACTTCCCTGGGGAGTTTTCAGGACTCATCCACAAAAAAAGCCACTTAGACACAAGTCTGTTTCAGGGTCTACCTCTGGGGGAGCCCACACTGTGCAGTCAGCTATATAAGAGCCAGTGGTTATGTTACGGTTGATTTATGTCCTCGTCTTTCCCTAAAACATGCTCAAGTCCTAACCTCTAACACTGCATAATGGGATCAATACCCCGGTTCATGAACCTTCTGTTCTCGAACAATTCAGGTTGCAAACAGAAGGATTCGGCAAAATTTTGCTTCTGTTCACAAACTCCTCATCAAGTATCAAACAGGAGCACAATCATCTTCCCCAGAATCGTGGAACGAATTCACTTCATGAACCAAGTACCACGGTATTTGGTAATAGGGTTGTTGCAGGTGTACTTAGTTAAGATGGAGTCTTTGGGGTGAGCAGTAATCCAGTCTGAATGATGCTGTCCCAAGAAGAACATGGAGAATAGATTTGGAAGGAGGGATACACAGGGAGATGTCCACCATCTCTGGATCAGCCCCCTTCCCCAGGACAGTGATAAGTTCCTCCTTTCTCACTTCCCACCGTCCACACAGGAAGAGGCTCATCAACAAAGCTGGATTCACAGTCATTTTAGACTAGCACCCAATAAAGATGTCAAGGCTTTGAGGTGCCAGAGGGCACCAGGAGTTTCTGGATACATCTCTCTGCTCTGATAGACCCTTCAATACTGCCCCAGAATCGTATTTCTGAAGCACAAACATGTTTGGGAAACTTTGCAGCATAATTGCTTTTTCAGGTTCAAAGTAAAACTCCCCAACATCACACACAAGACCCATGGTGGTCTCACACTCACCTGACCCTCCAACCTCGGTCCGCATTTTCATCTGGTGGGCAGAGCAGAGTAGACACAAGGAAACAGTATTTATGGAACATTGATTCTAGGCCAGTATTGTATCAGCTGCAACATCGTGTGATCTTATTCAGTCATCACCCAGGTCTCCAAGGAAGCAATTAATGATCTCAGTCAGTTCAATCTAAAGGAGGAAATTGAGACATAGTCAACTCCTTAGCTAATTAAGCATATTACTTCAACTCTGGCCATTGAAGCCTATATTGATCTCTAACTCAAGGTGATTCCAAAACCTTCTCCATCCCACGGCCTCTTAACTTGGGGTGACCAAACGTCTTGGTTTACCTGGGACACTTCCTACTTATTTCTATCATTCAGAGTAATTCTGAAAGTCATGCCTTTTCACTTTTGAAAGCCTCATTCTGGTTCCGTTGGGGAGCTGTACAGCCCCTCTGTCTGCACTCCAAATGCACCATCCTGTCCACTGTTCTTGACCGGGCTGTACTCACTGAGGGTCCCTTTTCTTGCCCTTTGCTCATCTTTCTGCCTGGAATATCCTTTATTTCCCTTATTTCTGGGAGTTCTCCCAACTCTGGCAAGTCTCCACACTCTTCCGGCATCAGGATGGGGTGAGATACACTGCTCTGTTCTCCCCACCTGCCATGGAGCTTAATGCTATTTTTTAGTATAATTTTTTGAGAGTTTTGCTGTCTTCTTGACCAACCCGTGAACCTCTCTAAAGTTTGGACTCTCCCTTAGTTATCTGTACAGCCACACTGTCTTCAATTTTTCGTGTCTTTCAATAAATTGTCATTATAAGTATGTTAGAGGACTGAATAGATGAAATAATAAATTTGAAAGCTCTTGTTATCTACAGTGGTTACTATAAAAAGTAGATGCAGCTGAGCATAGTTGTGCATGCTTTTAATCTACTCAGAGGCTGAGGCAGGAGGATTTTGAGTTTGGGGTCAGGCTAGGCCAGCTAGTGAGACTGTGTCTCGAATTAAAAAAAAAAAAATTTAAAGGGCTGGGGCTGTAGCTCAGTAGTAATGTTTGCCCAGCATGCATGAAGCTGTAGGTTCATTCCATAGTACTGCAAAAGAGAAAGAGAGAAAGAGGAAGGAGGAGAAGGAAGGAAGGAAAAAATGAAGAGGAAGAGGAGGGAAGGAAGAGGAGGGAAGAAGAGGAGAAGGAGAAGTAGTCTTTCAATAAGAGCAGGTTCACACCAGCTAGCTTTGACCTAACATTCCTGGAGGTCACTCACATTCTGAATCATTGTTCAGAGGGCTTTAGGTTTGCACCAGCACTTGGACCCAAGCTGTCCTATTTTAGGAAGTGGTTCCCCTATTGGAGGATCTAAGATACTGTTCCCAGTGCTCTTGATGGTACTATGCTTCTGTCATGTGCCTCAGACACCATTTAAATATCTTGTTCTGCCCCTAAGAGTCAAACTGCTTGGGTCTGACTCTTAGTTCTGCCATTTCCTAGGAAACTAGGTAGTTTCTTAAGCCTCGGCTTCTTCATCTGAAAATTAGTACATTGACAGTGTCTATATCGGGGATTTGTTACAGTGACTCAATAAGTTTTGTAAAGTTCTTGATATTGTAGCTGGAGCATTGTAAGGATCAGTAAGTGCTAGTTATTTTTATTAGTGGGATTATTAGTACTTATGCTCTCTGCCTCTGCTTTCCTAAGGCACTGTGAACCTTGCTTCTCCAATGATGTGTTTTTCCTCTTTGTCCTTGGGGACCCATATTAATTCTAGATCATCAAAATGTGTTGTATTGCCTACCTGAGCGCAGCAGCCCGGAAAGTACTCTAGAGCGTATGCTAATAACCCGCCACTCCTCTGGCCTTCTCACTGCTCCTTACCTAGCACGAAGGTTATTCCTATGGCAGCTCTTTCAATAAACCTCTGTTTAACTGAGGTGTCAGACTGACTGGCTGCCTTTGTGTGCTTCTCTAGAAAGCAGAGCCTGAGGGGGAGATTAAAGTGCTGACACTAGGGACGGCAAACCCGCATAATGAAGACAGGAGAAAGGGAGAGGTGAGGCAATAAAAGACACGCAGTAATGCCAGTCATTATAGTGCTGTCCACCCCTTCACACAGAGTTCAAGAGCGATAAGAACAATTCCCCAGGCACACAAGCTTGCTCACACAAAGGACTTTCTCCTAAAAGCTTGAAAGAGAAGTTCTCCTCATTGTCCATGGAGGGAAGAAAGGAGGAGAGATCTGCTTGCCATCTCTCATTTCCCATCCGCCATGGTTCACCACCTAAGTTGCCTTCCCAGTGCTTTCTATGGCTCCACCTGGCCCCTTGGGACTGGCTCAGGAAGCCCGGTTCCAGGCTGCAATCAGGCGTTTCATTCACAGTCAACGTGGAAAGGTGACTTGGCGTGAGCAGGTGCTGCGCACCAGGGAGAAGGAGAAATGTCATCTCGGGAATCTGAGAAGATACGCAGGATTGATGTCCCGTATACTGATTCTCTAGGCCCTTAAGTTAAAGGGTCAGTGCCATGGCCAAAAGGACACCCCCTAGAATTGTCTGGTCTTCTCCTCTCACCTAATGAGTTATATGCTTGTGAGAACCAGTTACGTTTCTTCCTAAATTGTTTTTGCTGTTTGTGCCTATTAAGAAAATTATATAAATTAATGACATAGTACATATGCTAATAAAATAGAAATGTGAAAAGAATGAGAAGTCATTGCATGAAAATGAAGGAGAATGTTCTGGAAAGACTCCATAAAAGTTAAATCCCTCGAAAGAGTGCTGTGAAAGTAGGCTGGGTACGAGAGACCTGGTAATATATTTTCAAGAGGCGATGCTAAAGAGCCAGCCAAATCTGCACTCATTGTTTCACTCACACCTGCATGTGTTTACTCCCTGGAAAAATCAGGTAAATCATGACCTATGTGGTAACACGCAGAACACAATATGGAAGCCCTGTCTGTGAATTCGTCGTTGAAGAAATGTTCCTGGTTAGCAACTACAAATGTATTGGTCATTTTTAACATTTACTTACTATAAATAAGAACTGTTAGAGTTACATATGTTTTAAGATTCCTTTCTTTGACCAGCTTTTTTGATTTACCTCTCGTCATAGCACAGTCTTGATTATGCTGGAGTTCAAAATATCACCAAATCTGTGAACTGCACAACAAATGTTTCCTCCTTGCTCCTCCTGAATGTGAAGGCCATGAAACTTGTTCTCTGTGGGTGATCATCCGAAGCACTTGACACACAAAGCGTCTACTTTCCCACCTTGACCCTAGAGGGTGAGAGAAAACAGAGCCCCACAGACATTCTTACCCTGGATTGTCACTTCTACACAGCAGCCAAAGCACACTACACGAGGACACCTAAAGTCAGGCATGAGAAGAAACATTCTCCTCCCATGTGCCAGAAGGAAAGGAGAGGTGGAAGCCAGTGTGCCAACCTACCGTACCAGGCAAGTGAACACGAAAACTTTGCCCAAGTAAGTCAGGGGGCTGGAGTGGAGAAATAAGCCAAGTTTCTTTAAATGATTAAACTACATATTTAAAATAGACATGTTAGTGGCTATATTTT